>JASGXE010014234.1:0-12243 GCA_030068105.1 Sinentomon sp. SZTP_YWyxl | reverse complement strand
AAAGTATAGTGAAAATTGTGCATGCTGATTTGTGCATTTTTACGGCGACTGGATGTGGAGGCATGCGGTGTTCGAAAAGTGGCTGCCCTGAAGGTCTATGCATGCCTTTAGCCATCGGCGAAGGTTGCGGAACACAGCATTTATCGGGAAATGATCCAACATTAGTCATTCTTTGATGAAGGCCGGCCCTGGATTCTGCAGGAGGATGAAATGCAGCTTCCTTGAGAGAGGCCCAAAGGAAGAAATCTGCTGGGGTTTGGCAGGAACTGAGAGCTGTCAGTTGGAAAAGGGAAAGTGGAGATGCGCGAAATCAGCTGGTCCTTGAATTCATGGAGCAGGAACTGCAAATTGTCACGACCAATATGCGACGGAGTCACCATCTTGCTGAAACCATTGCTGCTCTTTCATCAGGTCAAGCTCCTGGCAGACAATGGGCTGTTCAGCCACAAACGGCTCTAAGGACTGTTGTCTGTAAGCAGCTGGCATAACGGTTTCTCTGCGGTTAACCAGCGCAGCGAAAAAGGAACAAATCAGCATGCACAAGTTTCACTATACTTTTTTTTTTGGATCACCCTGTATCATGATATTCATACAAGGCGTGCAATTGCATCAAGGTCTCATTAAAATTATTGGAGAGGCCCTCTGTATTAACCAACCCATGAAATTTCTCAAATGTTCGACGAATTTAGGCGCACCCTGTGGCGGATCCCATTGGCTTATAGCTCGGATTTCGGCATTTTGAAATCAAATTTCACGGTTGATCAATGAACTCGCAACACAATTCACTGAAACCAGGTATTCGTGTTGCATTTCGCTTGAAGGAATCGCCGAGAACAAAAATTGATGAGCAAAATGGGTTTGATCTGGCATCAAACGGCATTATGCATTGAATGGAAGCAAAGAAATGCGGAATCAGAATGTCATTTTCCAGAATAAAAATGTTTGAAGTCGTTCCGGCGTGCGTCTGCAATTTCGGGGAAAATATTCGGAAAAAAAATCAATCTGGAAGTTTCAACTGAACCGTGGCGACATATTTCGTATTTCGGCTCAATCATTACTTTCGCCGACTTCGATCGATTCCACAGTTTACGAGTAGACCGAAAAGTGGATGTCCTCTTCGAATGTCCAGGAGACTTGTTTCAGAAATTGTCCAAGAGTTTTCAGCAGGTTCTAAAAATCCGTTTTCTGTTATTGGTTCTCATGAGATCCACCGAGGATCTTGGACACTTTAAGTTCTTTTTTTATGCCAATTCATTTAATTTAAAATTTGATTTCAACAACAGAACATAATCGGAAATGGAATTTGGAAGTTTCTAAAATTGAGCGGATGTGCCACAAAAGATACAGAATATGATTTTTTTATTTTTGTCCTTTAAATCCGCAGCCGTTGGCAATAGTTTTACGTCAAAATTTTGCGCATTTAGATTTGAAAACAATGTCAAAATTGAGAGAAGTCTTGCTTGAACCGTTAAGGGAGTTCCTGTAATGATTTTTTTTTTTTATCAGGAATGCCTTAAAGGCCACGAATTTTGCTTGCTATCGACCATAAAATGATTGAAATGTGCATGGTGAGACGGAAAAGATCGGATGCCAGTGATACGAAATGCCACACTTGGTAGTCACTTAAAGTGAGTAACACTTAACACTTGCAGGAACACCTAAAATTACGCTCAGCATTGAAAAAATATGCCGGCGCTTGGTTTCGAACCCACAACCGCGAGATCAAGGGACTGACACCCGAAGCTCAACGAACAGAATTGCAGACCGATGGGGCTGGAGCGGGCAATGTTTTCCTCACAATGAACGCACGTCTCATTCAATTTCCCACTATTCCAGCAACTGAAACTGTCGTCAGGAATGACGCGAATTGGACATCTTTCCAAATTTTACAAAGCTCTACATGTGGTCTGGAGAAGCATGATCATTTGAATCAATCTGTGAATGAATCAGGCGCTGATATGTTGATAAATATCTCTTCCTTGTCTCTTGTTGATACCAATCCAATTTCTGATTGGCTACCTCCAATTTAAGTTACAGGTATGAAACAGCGGGGACGCTTTTCATTAGATGGTAATCTGTGCAGTCTGATCACGGTGCAGGTAATAAGTCAACGACCCCGTGTGTCTATCCATTTCTGGTGTTTTGATATACTCGTACTCATCACAATGACTGTGATCAACATGTGAACACATTCTTTCTTGTCCAATCTCATCAGATCTCGTTTGGGCAGTGGGTTTCTGGTGGCATGTCAGCACAAATCATTTGTTTCGCTCTCTAGGAAAGAACCAATCGGCAGTGTGTTTCCGAACTTCAACACTATTCTGTGCCCCCGCTTTACCTACGCGTTGTTTGAAAGTTTTTGCTTCAAGAATGCTTTGAGAACTTGTTCGCAAGAATGACACGGAAAACATTGAGAAAAAGAACCAACTTTGCAGAGAGAAGGACCGCGGTCAGATTCAACCTCGGGGAACGTTGCCTTCTCTCGGTGACGATAGAGTGCACGCAAGAGGGAGGTTCCCCTAATTTCCTTGGAAGGAAACTTCATCATCGGAGTCGACTTCATTCATGGTGGCGGATTTTGACCGAAAAGCACGCCCATTCATCGATTGTTATAAGCTGAAATGAAGGCGATACGCTTTGGTTACTCGGATAATGTTCATGCGACGGACACGGCACAGGAGCAGCTTGCAGCTTTCAGTTTCTGCAGCTTGCAGCTTGCCACCACACGGCACACGATGATAAATACGCCGCCACCACGCCGTTCCAGGATTTATGTGCTCTCCCTAGGCCTTTGTTGGATTGGCCACACGAGGCACATCTTACATAATTAATCACAAATTCACAGAGCACGCCTTCATAATCCTACTTCTAAAATAATTTAATTCTCGTGCCGGAACTCAATCGATGAACGATGACCTTATATTCACTCTTGCAGAGTCACACTTCTCGCAGCCACACCACGGTACCCTCTTCGCTCCCCTGCCCCTGGCGGTCCGATGCATGGCTCAGAAATCGAGGCTGTGGCGTTGGCTGAGCAGGGGAATTTCCCTGCTTAAGCGGGGAAACTGCGGCTAAGCAGGAACCAGTCGATGAAGAATGACCTTACTTAGACGGCAGCTCAAAATTGGCTTAACAATAGGAGTGATCGATAATAGAGACAGAGGGCCGTCTATATGCATGAATAAAAGCCCCTTTTGGTTCTGTGTGATATGACACGAGCCTTTCCACTCCAGAGAGGAATGACCTGTTTGAGGTTCATTAGAAAGGCGACCTTCTCGAAGGTGATGACCGAATTTCTAAGCTCATAATTAAACCGATCTGAAGTGGCAACACTGCAAGCAAAAACTCTCAACCACGCACACTGTGTTGTGAAACGTGTAGCGAAACTGAAAACCAAAATGCCTGATGGGTCCAAGACTTGACGATACAACCATATGATCGGAAAGGGTTTTCATGCCGGCACCCATGCTTATCACAAGGGCCCAAGTCCCACAAGTTTCGGCTTCGAAAACTCATGACAGTCCAGATGGGGAAGCTAAGTAGGATTTAAAATTGCTAAAGGAATGCATATAACCTGGAAGGGCATGCAGCTTGTTTGCATGGATAGCCTACCAGAAGAGGCCCCCCGTCTCTGTTCTTCGCCGCATCTTTTTATCGAAATCAGTTTACACAATTAACCAGCCGCTCGATTCAGGGTAAATCAACGTGAGGTCGGCTGTAAAACAATTTATAAAGCTGAGTATAAAATACTGATAAAAAACGAGGGCCCAAGAATACTGCTTTGAGGGACACCGTTGAAACGGCAGAGTCCAACCGGACCGACTGTGTACCCTGCTAACATACTCGTATGAGTAAAACTTTGAACTGACGATTGTTTCCACCGCTTTCGTCCACTGAATAGAAACATAATAAAAGGAGAAAAAACGACGTAGGAAAGGTTTGCCTGACCGACGTTTTAGGCTCAATTTGCGGATAAACTTGTGGCGCCAAAATGAAAAAGAACTCCATTTCTCAAATTGAGCTTTCTGGGAAAAAGTCACTAAATTTGGACTCAGATTGGCTTTGCAGCAACAGCTTGTATGTTTCCCTCTGATGCTTGCACCAAAAATTCTGAGGCTGATTTTCATCAACAAAGGATGGTGAGGTTTTACAAGTAACTCTCACCAATCTCCCCATTGTCAAAGAAGAAGGCACCTACTATATATGACCTAACAACCTACTTCCTTCATTGTCGCCAAAGATTTGTATTTTTGCCTAATACTCAGCACGGTTAAAAACGGGTATCATGTGGGAAGCACACCACGTGGGGATCGACCATGTGGGGGTAGACCATGTATGGGTTGACCAGGTGGGACTTCCCCCACATGGTCTGCACATGGTTTACCCACATGTGGGTAGTCCCATATAGTCATTTTCCGCTGACGCCAAAGGCATATTTTTTCCAATTGCCGCGCACAGGAGCATCACAACAGCCAATCCCGCCGTGTATGAATTTATGCCGTCATCATTTTGGCATTTTGCCTTTCCATCGCTTTTGCATGTTTGCCACCGCTTCGCAACTCTTTCTTAAGTCGCAATAGGGTTAGGTTAGTTATGGTAGATCAGGTTAGGTTAGAAGTTAGGCTAAGAAAATTAAATGCTGAAATTGGCTGGAATTCCCAACAACCAATCCGAGACGCGCTTGCGCAAGTAGATTTTGAAAAAAAATATGCGCTCCAAAGCAGGAAAGCCGCCGAAACCATATTACGATTCGGCGATTGCAATTCCTCAAAACATGGGACTACCTATATCTTCTTCATTTGCGCATCTTGAGCTGACAGCTATAAGCTGGCACAGCTGGCTCGGCGTGAACCTTGTTACACAACTTGGGCTCGCAAGGAGACCAATACCCCATAATCGTAGCCCAACTCCACTCTGCATTCAACGGAAGCAGTTGTTGAAATCTCCTTTCCATCAATCCATCCAGCCCAGCGGGCACACGGGAAAAGTTTTCTCCGGTCAAACTAAAAAAATTAAATTACAGCTCATTCCACTTGAAGATATGAGCTGAGAATGCTTCACACTCTTCCATTTAAATACACATAAAAACTTTAATTACTATGCCGAGAATGAAGTTTTCGACCGAGTTTTCATTGTTGAAAGAATTCTGAATTCACTCTGAGTACACTTGGGATCATTCTTAGCTCATATCTTCAAGTGGAATGAGGAGTACTTACGGGCTGGCAGATTTGCTGTTGCAATCGGTTTTTGGTTCCTGACCAAAATGATTGTATCAGTTGATTTTCAGGCCAATTTGTTTGCCTGCGGGTGAAGTTCGATATCCCAAGATGTCATCCATTCACTTCATTTGTCGTCGGCGAAATATTTTGTTTAATTGGCTCAGCATCATATTTGATCACCATGCACCGCCATATTTTGTTTAGACAAGATTTTGACAACAGGATAGACAATATAATAACAAAAATATTGATAAAAACAAGACAAAAATAATTTAAAGAATGTTTACAAATTCGCAATAAACTTGAAATGCCCAAGTATGCACGTCTTTCTTGCCGCTAAGCACAAAGGAAAGAGACCGACAATCTCCTTGCGGTGCTTATGTATTTTGAAACGTAAACCTTAAAACTTTGGCGTAGAAAAACGAAAATGCGCCAGAGATTTCATTGCAATATTCACAAATGATGTTAGAGTTTTCATTTAAATTTTGGATTTGGATCGGCAAAAATAATGCCAGAGCAAATTTAGTTACCCCAGTTCTATGCTTCTATTGAATGATTCATAATTCATCAAAATCCGACCAGAATTACTGATAAAACAGCATGTTAGGAAACACACTCCTCAACCAAATTCCTGTTCTTCTTCTCTGACCAAGGTGCGAGAACTGCGACACAATTGAGCAGTTGGGAAAATGGAACTACAGCTCATTCCACTTGAAGATATGAGCTGAGAATGCTCACAAGAATGCTTAGAGGGTAATCAGAATTCCTGCAACAATGAAAAAGCGATGGAGAACTGGGGATTTACTGGGGATTCGGCACAGAAATTAAAGTTTCGCTGAATATTTGAATGGGAAAGTGCGAAGCATTCTCAGTTTATATCTTAAAATGGAATGAGCTGTACGCTCCCGTACCACAGTCGATTTTCCTCCCATCTTGCTGGAACGTTCAACACCATGCCTCCTTTCAGTGTGACGTTCTACCTTGCTCCAACAAGGCACAACTGTACTGAAAGAAGGCAGGCCGTTGAAAGTTCCAACAATGGAGGTGGGAGGAAAATCGGCAGTGGTGCGGGGGGCGTTTCCATTTTTCTCCGCTGCTCTGTTGTGTCGCTGTTTCCGCACCTTGGTCAGAGAACAAAGGAAGGGAATTTGGTTGAGGAGTGTGTTTGCTAGAAATGCTATTCTATCAGTAATTGTGGACAGAGTTTGATGAATTATGGCTCATTCGAAAGATAAAACGTAGGCCTAACTAACTGGGATAACTATATTTGCTCCAGCATAATTATTCCTGGTCCAAAATCTAAAAGAAAACCTAAACCCTCTTTAAGAAGATAGCAATGAAATCTCTGGTGCATTTTCGTTTTTCATGGCCGAAATTTGAAGCTTAAAATTTTCAGGAGCACCGCAAGGAGATTGTCGGTCTCTTTCCTTTGTGCTCAGTTTCCCGTCCAAAATCTCAAAGAAAATTTAATCATTTGACGTATTTCGTTTTCTCTCGCCAAATTTTTAAGTTCTCATTTGCAAAATGAGGCAACACCGATTAAAGAGACGATATCAATTACGAACAGAAAAACACAAAATGCGCACAAATTGCATTGAATTTCATCAAATCGAATTAAATGAGCTGATTGGCAAGCCGATTTGAGCTGAAAGCAAGACGCTTTGGAGAAAGATCAAAAGTAGACTTGTGCAGCTGGTTCTATTCAGCAACTGTCCTTGACATGAAGGGACATTTTCCGACATCCTTTTTAAAACAAAGTAGTACAGTTTTATTTTGTAAGCAATGATCAAGATGGGAATAAAAAATTGCCTGTTCAACATGTCTTTTCTGCCGGTCACTCATGCCATGGTCCAATTATTTTCATTAAATCATTTAAATCGCGAAGGGCAAAAAACCACTCCCAGCAGATAACAGGGCTGCGCCGTGGGTGTGATCTTTGCTCTTGTGGTTTCGCAGCATAAAGCTCTACAACCTTTTAACTTTGAACCAAACTTCTTTGAAGAAACCGTTCAGGGGTTTGAGCGAACCATTCATCAAATTTTTAGTCTTTTTTTTGTTTTTCTCCAAAGAAGTTGAGGTCCCAACTCCTACGCAAAAGTTTTCATTATCGCATATACGCTTTTTAATCAGCTGACTGGTGTGTTGGGGTGCTTCGCATTTTCAGGCCGCAGAAATGGCACAGCAGACCAATTTCCAGTTTTTTCACCAACTTCACATAAATTTAAACCTCATGGTTCCGACGAACGGTTTCAGAGTTATCGACAGCGACCAAAACAATCCCTGAGAGATTTGGCTACAATGGGTAGACTTGGAATCGCATCGATGTATCCAAGCTGTTTCTGATGACACGAATATAACTTGCCGCTGCAACAACCTCTGACAGGGATTTTTTTTGCAAAAAAGCAATTCAATTTTGAGGAACCTTATGCAAATTACCCTGTGTAATTTTCTCTTGACACAAAAGATGAAAAAAAGTGTTTTTTCATCTTAGATGCGCTCGTTTGGTTTCACGAAAGTCAATCCTTTCAACTTCAAAATAGTTGACCACTAGACCACGTCCACAGCAGCTGCCAATGCTGCCATAAATGACTTATTGGCATCACCATACTCGCACACATCCGGGTGGCCCGAAAACAGGACGCAGAACCGTTCTTTGACTATTATTTTCATTTACCGCTTTCTTTAGGCAGCGAAATCCAACCCGATGTAACATACACGAAACAAACACAAACCGTTCTCAATAACATCGGGAGGTACCTGAGGTAAAACTGGCAAGCTGAAGGAGGCATTGTGTACGAATTTCATTCACGCATTTCTTGGCTGACGTGAAAAGTGAACAATATTCTGTCGCATATGGAAAATCCGAACAACAACAGTCAATAAACGGTTCAGTTCTGTTTTTGGGCCATCCTGTTTAATTTCAAGAATTCCTCTATGAATAGCAAATGCTCCGTTGTTGATTCGCTTGAACTGAGTTGTGAAATTTTGGAGTAACCAAAAATCTGTGTTCTGTCACGTTTTATGGTCGAATGACTTGCACCACATCCTTGTGTGCGAAAGCAATAGTCCATCTACGTCTACATACGTGAACCAGAAATAGCAAATTGGTTTCCGACGGAGACAGTGATTAAAGTGTCCGGGAAAAAGGGCCGGAACGCACATTCACAAAAAGGGCATCTCATTAACAATTAGGGCACACAGGGTCGTCATTTCAGGTTTACAGAGGGGGCTTGTTGCGTCAAAGAGGCTGGGCCCAGCACAGGCGGGGGGTCTGGGGGGCGGAGCCCCCCAGAAGCTGAAGGATTTTTGAAATTTTAGGGTTCATTTTGAAGGCAAAATTGGTGTTCCAGAGGCAAAATTTCCAACGAGGCAAGAGACCCGTGGCGGGGAATTTGTCGACTGAGAGGCGGATGTCCTTCTAAAAGAGTCGCAGCATGAGATCACGTAAAAATCATTTCTGAAATATATAGCAGTGAGCGGTGGTGTCGCATGAGCCAAGGCGGACGACGGCGAAATCGTCGAGAGTGGAGCCCTGGTCCACTCAGTGGAGTTCTGGAATCCCAGTAAAATTGGTCCAATCAAAAATTGGACCAATTTTAGAGCAGTTCATCACCAATCCACTTCATTCAATTTCTTCCAGCTTCTGTTGTTCGCAAAGTCAAACGCAATGACAGTCCCCATGTTGGCCATGGACATTGGGTGTCCCAAATGTCCATGGCCAACCCTGACCGGACGTTAGTCTTACTTTCGAAGAACAGATAAGGTTATCCTTTTTGTAATTTCCAAATTGGGCTCTCTGGAAATAACGATTTCGGAATCTGCTTTGTTCTTGCCAATCTGCGTTGTTGTGTAAGTATGCCTTGACGCGATGAAAGGTTCTTTCAAACTTACACCAGAACGCATGTTCCGGGAACGCACGTTCCGGCGTGACTTTGAAAGGGCCGGAACGGACTGAGCTGGAGCAGGCCGGAACGCCGTTCCGGCCCTGCCAGGGCGGGCAGGAACGCCGTTCCGTTGCGTTCCGTCACACTTTATTCACTGGACGGAGATTTGCAGCTGAAATCAGTTTTTGGTTCCTGACAGGTGAATTGTTGTCCTGAAGTCGTTTGTTAATTTGTTGACCAATTTGTTTGCCAGTCTGAATTTCAATATCCCAAGGAGTTATCATTTTGCATCCATATGCACTTCATATTTCGTCAGTTGATTATTTTATGAAATTAGCTTAGATATTATAGGTATACCATGTCTGGCCATCACAGCCATATTTTGTTTAGGTAAATAACTTAACAATTTTAAAGCAAAACTATTGTTCGAAACTGTTTTCATGTTCTGCCTTTTCGCAGCCCATCGTTCATATTTTGAACACAGACGTAATCTTGAACAGATAAATTAGCAAACAACTCGAAATTCGCGAGGATGCACTCCTTTCTTGTTTGCAGGCCATGGGAAACATTTAGCCTCATAGAAAGTACCTACCTACTGAGCACAAAGGAAAGAGACCGACAATCTCCTTGCGGTGCTCCTGAAAATTTTAACCTTCAAATTTCGGCCATGAAAAACGAAAATGCACCAGAGATTTCATTGCTATCTTCCTAAAGAGGGTTTAGGTTTTCTTTTAGATTTTGGACCAGGAATAATTATGCTGGAGCAAATATAGTTATCCCAGTTAGTTAGGCCTACGTTTTATCTTTCGAATGAGCCATAATTCATCAAAATCGGTCCACAATTACTGATAAAATAGCATTTCTAGCAAACCCACTCCTCAACCAAATTCACTTCCTTTGTTCTCTGACCAAGGTGCGGAAACAGCGACACAACAGAGCAGCGGAGAAAAATGTAAACGCCCCCCGCACCACTGCCGATTTTCCTCCCACCTCCATTGTTGGAACTTTCAATGGCCTGCCTTCTTTCAGTACAGTTCTGCCTTGCTCCAACAAAGACCACACTATATTCTAATAGTTATTCAGTTTGGTCTTGCTCCAACAGGCAAGAATGAGAGCAGCTTTCATTTCTAGTGTGCAAAATTTTAAAATTTACATCACTGTGGCGTATTGACCAAGAAGTAAAATCCAATTGTTGCATTTTTTGCAATGCAGCAGCCAATGGTGGGGTTTCCTATAGAAGAACAGGCTATGTGAAACAGTGGCATTAAGCGGTTTGTGGCTATGCAATTTGGCCTGTACTAATGCAATCAGAATTCTATCCCTTGTCGCGTGTTTTCCACAGGCCAATTCTTTTGCTCTTCAAACAGATTTAAGGTCACTGCAGAGGAGCAAAACAAAAGTAAGTTCCTACTGACGAAGAATTTGGCTATTTTTCTGCACGGCTCTTCAGAAAATCGAAGCTGAAATGTACGAAAAACAGAGGATTCTGTTTCGATCTGAGATCGCACAAGAGGGCCAGGCCAGACCGGAGCCGCTCTGAGCAGCCCTGCTGCCCTGCTCTTGCTGCTGGCGCAACAATCACACTGGCCTGCAGATATTCGTGACACGAATTCATATGAAAGTGAACGTTTCTGAGTTTATATTGTGTCGTAAGTTTGCTGCTCCCAATATTATTCTGCCCACGTTCCAGGACTCTTGCGTACGGTCGTTCTGGTGGAAAAGGCACAACATCGGCACACTGTGCGTCCGGCGAATCGAAAATTCATGAACATTTTCAGGGGGCTGTAGCTAATCGAACCATCGCCTTAGCTAAACTGACCAAGGACATCTAACGGCAATCTTGCGACAGTGAAACACAACAATCCTGACGTGAAAAGTTTCACTATTTTACCATATAAGATGTACCATGTGGTGTTTTTCTAAGACTCACCCCCTGATTCACAGTACATTATCACTCAATTGACATCATCAGTTAACACATTTGATATTCATTAATCAATCAGATTGATCAGTATCGATGCATTGAAATATCCGTGATGGCCGAAGGGAGATTCTCCAAAAATCAACCCATTTCGGCATGCTTCAAATGAAAATCTTTCAATTTTGCGTTGCAAAAATTATCGAAAGAAATTATCGGAGCAAGCATGGAATAAACTCCGGAAGGGACTCAGCTGCAATTCCATCGACGGTAGACGACGCAGTGATGTGACCTGCACGGATTTCCAACTCATTCGCGTTGCTGGAAAAGCGAGAAGTTTGTTCGGACAGAACAGTATTAGCTGTTTGATCGGGGTGCTTTGCCGCCGCTTCCGGTGAATATTTCGACCGCGCTTACAAATAACTTAGTGCCGTTGTGTTTCTAGATGTTCTTCATAACTGGCCTTTTGTATACCCACTCGTGTCGCATCTCGCTTCAGCCCGCCCTGTGCATCCACCGCACCGCACCGCACCGCAGACCGACCATTGATTCCTCGGCCAGCTCCAGGCTATACGGATATAGGCATATATTTGCTTCATTTTTTGCCATACACTGCGTGTTTTTGTTGTTTTGATGGTGGAGCTGTTTCTTGCAGAACGTGCCTGTTCTTGTGTCCGTAATAGACCGCCAAATGGACACGAGAAGAATTAATTCGATAGTGCTGATACAGTTCTTCCCTGATTCGACCCTCCACACAGCGTTTTTCACTGGGTCAGCTCCACCATTGTCCTCTGTATTGCTTTGCACATAGAATGCAAAAAATGAATTTTGGCTTGTTTCTTGACTTGAAACAGTGCTTTTTAAATAAACATCAAGCGGATAGAAATCATTTTTTTCATTGTTGGACTCAGGCGTGTTCAACTCTCCATTGCTTGCATCTTCTCTTGCAGCAGAGCAGCCTGGCATTGCTCTCTCCCACTCCGTCCCCCTCATGGACGCTTTCTCGGCGGGCAGAGTGCGCTCTTTGAATCGATCCAGACTGGAGAATGGCAAAGTGACAATTAAAATTATGGGTTGAGTCATTTATACGAGGGGGACACAATTGCACGGCAACAGGGAAACATTTTCAGAAAACAGCAGTACCCTTAGCCGTGCAATAGTGTCCCCCCTTTGGCACCAGCATATGGCGTAGGGTGTGCCTTATTTCTCTGGAGGGGGAAGT
>JASGXE010014233.1:0-17627 GCA_030068105.1 Sinentomon sp. SZTP_YWyxl | reverse complement strand
AATTTGGATTTGACGATTGGTTACAACAGAATTTAACTGGGTCGGTATGTGCTCCCAGCCCCATAATTCTTTGGGGCTGTATTGAATCCTATTTAAAATAAATAAAATTAAAAAAAAAACACTGAAACGAACTGAAACGAATCATTGTTTGGCAAATGAATATGACAAAGCTTCGCCAGGCAAAAATTTTCGAACCCCAAATCAAATATGAGATGAAAAAAATTGTAAAACCCAACTATCATCGCCAAAATCCAAAACAAAGTTTTGTCTTTTCCTTGACTCTCTGGCTCAAGGAAAAGACCCGTTTTGCGCAGGAAAACTTATATCTACTGCTGCCGATAAAGAGCTAAACGAAAATAATGAATAGGAAATTGCCTGATGGAGCCTCCAAAATACGGTGCATGCGGACCAGTTGCTTTCGCTGCGGGAATGGCTGGCTTTCCCTTGCTTAATTACACAAGAGAAAAGGTAAGCAAAAATGGGCAGGTATTATGCATATCTACATCCATATGATTTGCCGCCGTGAAATTCACTCGTCTACCTTCCGCTGAGGGTCGTTCGGCAAAATTGCCCTCAAAGGAAACCCAAAAACCTGCTCCCTGCTCTCGACGTCCGTAAATTACTAAAATAGGTTTAGACCCATCTTGCGTATGGAGCAGCGCAGGAAAAAGCGAAATTTATGGAAATGACTGACCTTCCTAAATGTCATATTTGGTTAATCGAAAAAAGAAGGAAAACCTTTACTCAGACTTTTATTGGCCGTAAATATTAATTTTTATTATTTTCGGCTGGGGGCACGCAAGCATATGCACAGCAGCGAGAACTGATGGTGGTCAGGGTTTGCGCGCATTTCTCCTGCGCATTTTGCTGAGGGCATGGTATGGACGCAGCCTTATCGAGAAGCAAGCAACATTTGACCTTCAAATCGCTCTATTATTTCGATAAAAAAGTTCCATTTCAATTTTCATTTTGTTGTTTTTGTAGAAATTCGCCGTTTCGATACACTCGTAATGTCGAGTGCCCAAGACGAATGCCCTAAAATCAAGTACCCAATGCAGGCAGGCAATGCAAAATCTAGTGCTCAATACCCAAATAAGAGCAAATATCAGCATTTTTACGATAAAAGGGTAACACCCTCAAAGTACTTATTAAAATTAAAAAAAAATTCTTGAACATAATAAATGGTGATTTCTTCACTAATAATTTTCAGGACGGCCTAATCTTCAACATGCACCTTAAATTCAATAAACTTAAGCTAATGGAGTGTTTGATCTTGTGTGGAGAAACATTTAGAGTTCCCCGTTAAGTTAATGTTAGGTCAGGTAAGGTTGGGTTAAGTTTTATCAACCCGCGCCTTATTAGAACATTTAGACCTTCCGAAAATTAACGTTAGGTTTGCCTGCAACCCCACACGTAACACATCGAGAGAACGTGGAGAGGCATCAAGAGCACATACGAGTTAAATAAAACCACGCAATCGTTTGTTGACAGGGGCCATTTCGGACAAGGCTATCATCTGAAAGGGTATCGCTTTGCAAGCGTTTCACTAATGATCTTGGCCCCTGTAGGAAATATAAACACGCTACACACATCACACGCTCGCTTTTCTCCACCGAAAAGGCATAGTCGATTGTTTTCAGGGGCAATTTCGAGGAAAGATGTCGTCTGAAAGGGAATCACTTTGAAAGCGTTTCACAAATGATCTTGGCCCCTGTGGGAAATATAAACACGCTACACACATCACACGCTCGCTTTTTTCCACCGAAAAGGCATAGTCGATTGTTTTCAGGGGCAATTTCGAGGAAAGATGTCGTCTGAAAGGGAATCACTTTGCAAGCGTTCACTAATGGTCTTTTCCCCTGTGGGAAATAAAAACACGCTACACACATCACACGCTCGCTTTTCTAGACCGAAAAAGCATAGTCGATTGTTTTCAGGGGCAATTTCGAGGAAAGATGTCATCTGAAAGGGAATCACTTTGCAAGCGTTCACTAATGGTCTTTTCCCCTGTGGGAAATAAAAACACGCTACACACATCACACGCTCGCTTTTCTCCACCGAAAAGGCATAGTCGATTGTTTTCAGGGGTAATTTCGAGGAAAGATGCCATCTGAAAGGGAATCACTTTGCAAGCGTTCACTAATGGTCTTTTCCCCTGTGGGAAATAAAAACACGCTACACACATCACACGCTCGCTTTTCTCCACCGAAAAAGCATAGTCGATTGTTTTCAGGGGCAATTTCGAGGAAAGATGTCATCTGAAAGGGAATCACTTTGCAAGTGTTTCACTAATGATCTTTGCCCCTGTGGGAAATAAAAACACGCTACACACATCACACGCTCGCTTTTCTCCACCGAAAAAGCATAGTCGATTGTTTTCAGGGGCAATTTCGAGGAAAGATGTCATCTGAAAGGGAATCACTTTGCAAGCGTTCACTAATGGTCTTTTCCCCTGTGGGAAATAAAAACACGCTACGCACATCACACGCTCGCTTTTCTCCACCGAAAAAGCATAGTCGATTGTTTTCAGGGGTAATTTCGAGGAAAGATGTCATCTGAAAGGGAATCACTTTGCAAGCGTTCACTAATGGTCTTTTCCCCTGTGGGAAATAAAAACACGCTACACACATCACACGCTCGCTTTTCTCCACCGAAAAAGCATAGTCGATTGTTTTCAGGGGTAATTTCGAGGAAAGATGTCATCTGAAAGGTAATCACTTTGCAAGCGTTCACTAATGGTCTTTTCCCCTGTGGGATATAAAAACACGCTACACACATCACACGCTCGCTTTTCTCCACCGAAAAAGCATAGTCGATTGTTTTCAGGGGTAATTTCGAGGAAAGATGTCATCTGAAAGGGAATCACTTTGCAAGCGTTCACTAATGGTCTTTTCCCCTGTGGGATATAAAAACACGCTACACACATCACACGCTCGCCTTTCTCCACCGAAAAAGCATAGTCGATTGTTTTCAGGGGTAATTTCGAGGAAAGATGTCATCTGAAAGGGAATCACTTTGCAAGCGTTCACTAATGGTCTTTTCCCCTGTGGGAAATAAAAACACGCTACACACATCACACGCTCGCTTTTCTCCACCGAAAAAGCATAGTCGATTGTTTTCAGGGGCAATTTCGAGGAAAGATGTCGTCTGAAAGGGAATCACTTTGAAAGCGTTTCACAAATGATCTTTTCCCCTGTGGGAAATATAAACACGCTACACACATCACACGCTCGCTTTTCTCCACCGAAAAGGCATAGTCGATTGTTTTCAGGGACAATTTCGAGGAAAGATGTCATTTGAAAGGGAATCACTTTGCAAGCGTTTCACTAATGATCTTTGCCCCTGTGGGAAATATAAACACGCCACACACATCACACGCTCGCTTTTCTCCACCGAAAAAGCATCGTCGATTGTTTTCAGGGGCAATTTCGAGGAAAGATGTCATTTGAAAGGGAATCACTTTGCAAGCGTTTCACTAATGATCTTTGCCCCTGTGGGAAATATAAACACGCCACACACATCACACGCTCGCTTTTCTCCACCGAAAAAGCATAGTCGATTGTTTTCAGGAGCAATTTCGAGGAAAGATGTCATCTGCAAGGGAATCACTTTGCAAGCGTTTCACTAATGATCTTTGCCCCTGTGGGAAATATAAACACGCCACACACATCACACGCTCGCTTTTCTCCACCGAAAAAGCATAGTAGATTGTTTTCAGGGGCAATTTCGAGGAAAGATGTCATCTGAGAGAGAATCACTTTGCAAGCGTTTCACTGATGATCTTTGCCCCTGTGGGAAATAAAAGCACGCTACACACATCACACGCTCGCTTTTCTCCACCGAAAAAGCATAGTAGATTGTTTTCAGGGGCAATTTCGAGGAAAGATGTCATCTGAGAGAGAATCACTTTGCAAGCGTTTCATTAATGATCTTTGCAAATTGGTCCCATTCAAAGTAACATTCTCAACCCTATTGGGATCACAGAGTGCAGTCGTGATTTCATCTTTTGTCACCGACCAAAGAGGTCGCGCAGCATTGTTGACTCAGTTCGTGCGAGAGCAATAACCTTGTAATGTGGAATATTTCATGGCTAAAACTGAACAGGCTGGCGTCTTTCTCACAACCACGCCAAACCTGTAGGATGTTGAAAACGCGAAGGCATGCAATCCGAAAAAAGTTGCGAAAAAGGATTGGATGGAAAAAACGAAGCGAAAAAAGAATTGAATGCAAAAAACGAAGCGAAAAAAAGACAAAACAGAAAACAGAAAGACACCTGCCGACCACTGAAACTTGTCTTTCGGCGTTATATTCGTACCACCCGAACCACCGGAGCTGTTTCGATCACCGGAGACACCCGAACCGGCTCCGACTATTCCTCGGGTGGGAAAACCGTTTGGTTGGCTGCGGTGATTCAACAGGTTCCGGTGGTTCAGGCGGATTCGCAGTTTGGGTGGATGCGGTGGTGAAAACGGCTCCGGTGGTTCGGGTGGCTGCGGTGATTCGGGTGGTAGGGCAGTATTGTAAACTGTTACCCAATAGACATAAAGCCCATACGAATACACCCCATGAATACTTGAATGCGCTTGCCAGCTTGGGATCTCAATTTGATATCCAAGCAATTCCATGCGTTCAGAGACATGCTGCCACTTAATCAATGTCTTGTTGCCCTGACCTTTAGCTCGAAAGGACAATTCAATCCCATTCAATCCATTTCAATGATGGAAAAGGAATACTGTTGTGTAGAGAAATCAAAATTTCCAACAGAATTCCATGCATAAAATTTTTATGTAGGTATACCAATAGAGAATCTGTTGGAAAAATTGATTTCTATGCACAACGTATTCCTTGTCCAACTTTGAGAGAGGTGCATCTGAACATGGAATTGACTTTTTTCAAGCTTCGGGTTAGGGTCAGGGTTAGTGGCATTGGTGCATACGGCCGATTCCGCCTTGATGATGGCCTTTAGTTTTTGGTGGCAAGGCGAAAATATCACCACCTCACTTTCTCCAAACCTTTTAAAGACGGGTTCATCCGTTTTTGATTTTGACCTCGTCTTGCTGATTTGTATCCTTGTCTTCTTAATCATTGCTGATCTGACGCTGCTTATTGTTGCATTGTTGCATTTGTGCGTTGTTCTTCCCAGGCCTTCTGCAAGTTGCGGTGCTTTCGTTGGAGCTAGTTCCCTGTCCTCAACACCAATCGGGCATGGCTTTTTTTAAATTATAGGCGAAAGTGCATTACTCTTTATTCAATGTCACATGCGGAGACCGTGCGCGTGATATGGCTTGAATACGTGTGAATATATTTTGGGATAGGTATATATTATGCCCACAGGGTTGGAATGGCCATCCTCCAGCCTGCGTAACTCTAAACACTTCACCAAATGTCCCGAAAATGATCAGCGTTTATTTCGACCTCTTCTGAATAGCGCGAAATTTTATTCGTCGAACAAAAACCGACAATTCACAAATCGATTTTCTCCGCGGTGGCAAGAAATTCTCCAGAAGTCAACAGTTCGTGTAATTTCCCAAGGAGGCAATTCGCCACGGATCCTCCCAGTAGAAGACCCCATAACAAAGGAAGGGTTGGCTTTTAGGGATGAATCAGGGCGTGGAGAACGGGGCATCCTATCGAGGCCCGCTTCGAGTTTGCTTTGTCCCCCCTTTCGCTTCAACATCCAAGCTTTTTAACCGAGCTCCCTTTCATTCAACGTCCAAAGTTGGCCGGAATGGTTTCACATTTGGTTTGCGCTAAACTGCAGCCTTCTAAATTTCACGCGTTCTCGACATTGAAAAAACCAAACCATGATTTATGGTTGTTCACGCAGTGTGCCAGCGTGCACAGAAGTTGAAATCAATGCGCAAGAAAATAATTGATAGGGATGCCTTTTATTATGGTTGCAGAAATGGACCAGCAACAAGCGGTACAGCAGCGGCACAATCGGACAACCCATGGAATGAAAATATAAAAGGTCTGATGTGGTGGCCCATAATTTATGACAATGTGAACTTCGCATTT
The DNA here is from genome assembly GCA_030068105.1 of Sinentomon sp. SZTP_YWyxl. Classification (NCBI taxonomy): domain Eukaryota; kingdom Metazoa; phylum Arthropoda; class Protura; order Sinentomata; family Sinentomidae; genus Sinentomon; species Sinentomon sp. SZTP_YWyxl. The sequence continues at coordinate 11,609 of JASGXE010014233.1, read as the reverse complement.
CATTTTGCGTGAGTCAAATTCCCGTTTCGCACTTCCCCACTTCGCTTTTTTCTCGCTCGTCCAGTAAAATTGCTCCCATAACAAGCACGGGCCTCAATGAGACTTTTTTGTGGAACTTGCGCAGACTTCGAATGCGAATTTTGAAAATGCGAAACAGGAAAATGCGAAAGACGAAATGCATCATGTGAGAAACTTCGGATATCCTTCCAGTTTCATCAAAGGTTCGGCGTGGAGCAACGGGTTTTGTATTCTTCCTCTCATTCGTTCGCCCATGGTCCATTGTGGACTTCCCTATAAACTCAGAGCCACCGCATCAGTAGCGCACGCAAAAACTGGCCCTGGCGCTTGTAAAAAGGGCACAAAACACATGTATAAAACTTGTTCTGGAAGGGGCCTTTAAAAACTTCACACCAAAGATAGACAAATTTCGAGCGGGGCACAAGCTGCGTGCACAGATCCTAAAATTCCACACAAAGGAAACCTGAATGTATCCATTTGCTAATAGTGTCAAACCTCACTTGGCAAACAAAACATGATAAATCGGTATTTTAGAGCCATTTATCGGCCAAGCATTGCAAAGGTAAAAAATGAACGCGCAAGCACAGCGTGCAAAGGAGGAATAGCCTCTTCTGTGAACATCCGAACAACCTGCGAACAATGTCCTGGAAGGAGCCTGATGGTATGGTCACAAACCGCAAACTGATTTTTTGTACCAAATTGTACCCATATGTAGTTATGTATAGTGGCGGCGGAATTTATGTGCTCATAGAAACATGTAAAAATTATGATTGTTCAGAATTTGCAAAAACTCCATGATGCAGAAATTAAATGATCCTCTTTTCTTCAACCGAGGTCAAAATCTGACAGCTCCAGGAAGGTCTGTTGAAATCTGGCGTTTTAATTTCTGCCGTTTACATAAGAGTAAAAAGAAGCCCCAAAAACCTTGAGAAGTACGATCAAATTTTGTGCGTGCAACAAAATATATATGAAACAATTGGAGAGAATGGAGAAGTGTGGGCCACAAGAGGAATTTACCCTGCGCCTGACAGATCTTTTTAGTTTTTGCAAAAGACGAATAAAAATCCGTGGCAATTTTCTCATTGGCCCTAAAATACAGCAGGAGCCCGCACGCACACAAAGTTCAAAGGTCGCTAAACTGCGCAGGGGACGGCCAGAACTGCGGAAAATAGCTGCCGTTTAGCCACAATATTAAGAATGATTGGGATTTACTTCCATGAACAGCAGGTCATTCGTTGTAAAAGTTAAAGACTTCCTCAATTATACCTCATAGTTTTCTGTCCTCCGAAACAAAGTTATGGAGTGCCTCTGTTATCCTTTCATTATACCTCATTGTTTTCTGTCCTCCGAAACAAAGTTATGGAGTGCCTCTTTTATCCTTTCATTATACCTCATTGTTTTCTGTCCTCCGAAACGAAGTTATGGAGTGCCTCTTTTATCCTTTCATTATACCTCATTGTTTTCTGTCCTCACGAAGCTTTACTTCTTGAAGATTATGGAGTGCCTCTTTTATCCTTTCATTATACCTCATCGTTTTCTATCCTCCGAAACAAAGTTATGGAGTGCCTCTTTTATCCATTCATACCATTTGTTTTCTGTCCTCCGAAACGAAGTTATGGAGTGCCTTATTTTGTCCGTTCATTTTCCATGTAAACATGACAAAAATTGAGAAAAATTGAGAATTAACGATCCCAAAACAACTGCTGGGCATAAGATTTCATGTGGTTTGTAGTTTTGTGGTATGTGCTTATGTAGTTTTGTATTTTTCTTTGTCACCCTGGATTACATTAGGTTTGCCGTTTTCTCATAAAAATGCATTTTTTTACTTTGTTTTCGTGTTTTGCGGGCGAAAATTTGATGGATTAGATTCAGGTTTTTTCTCGAAAAATGCTTTTCTTACTTTGTGACTTTTCGAAAGCATTGAAGCATAATAAATGCCCGATGAAAATTCATTGGATCACATTTGGATTTGATGTTCCCCCTTTGTCACTTTTCGAAAACATTTGCCCATTTTTCTCCTTGAAAATTGAAAAGTCGATGGGTCATTTTGGATTGCAAAATAATGAAAAGAATTTTCTTGCAGCGCAGAATGGGGAAATTTCGAAGGCAAGCTCATGAGCACGCTGAACAATTGTTGAATGATATGAGCAAAAGTCATTTTTTGCTCACATTACATCAGCATGCCTGTTTGGATGGAGGTTTGCTGACGTTTTGTCTGCGAGACTTAACGTCGCCGCTATACGCTTCGTCGCCGTGTGAGACCAGAACCGATCAGGGTGCCTTTGTTCATTGTTTTTGTTTATTTTTCGTAACAGGTACATGTATTTTTCCGTACAACACTGTATTTTTCCAACACAACAAATCGACCAAAAATAAACAACATAACCTAACCCTTTAAACCCAAACCCAATCCAAAAATTTCTGGAATGTGACTGCATTTTAATTTAGTTTGGGGGCAGAACCGTCCTCATCAAAGGATTAACCGTACCGAAAAAAACTATTTATTTTTTCAAAAATTTTGCTGCAGCCATGACTCGTACGCACATACCACTGCATGTCAGAAAAGTGCAAAACAAAATTCAGTTGAAAAATTTACCCGTGAAAATTTGCGCTGTGGAGTGGGATTTCACACTTGAAATGCTCCACAATGATCAGCGAACAATAAATCGAGTAACGAAAATCTCCCCATTGGTCACCTTGCACAAATACACCCTGTGCACCAGTGCAGTTCTCGACCTTCCGCAATGTGACTTCACGGCGACGAAACGTCACGGCGATGAAACGTCGCACGACGAAAAGATGCGGCGACGCAACGTCGGATGCTCGGTATGGGATCTGCAGTGGTGTGAATATTCTGAGGTTCAATCATTGCGGCGGTGCTCTTTGATCATGGCGCCACATCATAATTTTCGGCTTTTGTCTCTGCTGTGGATGCTTGATTCCAAAAATTCTCTCATAAAAGGACGCGTGATTTGTCCATAACTTAAGGCATAATTAAAAATAAAGAAAAAAGCGTCAAAAGGCCGCCTCATTAGGCCCTGCTGGTCTAAACTCTGGTGTTCTGCACAGCCATCAGCAAGAGCGGATCCAGAGGTAGGTGCTGCGCTGCCCAAGAGTCCTTCATGCAAAATGGAAATATTGCATGGCAAAAGAAGACACTCGATCTTGAGCATAGAAATTAATAATTCCCTGCAGATTTGAGAGAAATGCCTGCTCAATGCACAGCGGCCCCTGTTTTTTCATTTTTTGTTTTTTTACCGATGAGATTTTGACATGTGCGCTCCACCGCAGGAGCTTGTGTGACGGAATCTTTATCGGAAGAATGTTTTACTGAGAACACACCGGAAATGTCAGGCCTTTGCCATGGCGGAAGGCGCATCGAGTTCACCCTCGCAGACAAAATTAACATTGAAATTTGATAGATCTACATTTTTGAAGACATCACCGATCCCTTGAAAACCTGTTGTATTTTTATAATGTTGTTGGGGCCTTGTATAGATAGGGGAGCATATTACTCGTGTTCATTGTCCATTTTATCTTTTGGAGATGTGATGAGACCGACAGACGAATTCAACGATTTCCGATGCAGGTTGGTCCCTGTATATCTTTGTATGGTCCCATTATATCGTTGTATGGTCCCGACAACACAAGAACGATCGTTTTCATACTTTGTTGGTAAAACACTGGCAACCGATATGTGAGTGCACAATGCCAACGCCAAAAAATGTTTGCATAGTCAGTCGAATGGTAATTGTGTTGGCATTTGTCCGGCTTGTTCTCGTGATGTCATCGTCTGCCGAAGTGGACATTCTTTCGTTTTTGGAACGATACATGAACATAATAAAACCCTTATTAAATCATCTGCAGGGAAAGGTGTTTGATTTGATGAAACGTGGACAGAGACAGACAGGGAACATTCACTTTGACCGCGCATTAAAGTTGATGACGCGAAGACATGCCACTTGCCCGTTGCTTCAAGTTCCTGATTCGCTCTGAAAATGGAACGTTGTCACGCAAAAGGGCATGTCCAGCTATTTTTATTGCTGCATCAATCTCAAAGACAAAGATACACCACAGAAACAACACAACATATGAATAGAATAAGAAAACAACCACCATGTTTTGCTGGTTTTGGATCGATCTACTCTACACAAAAAGTTTTCAAAAGCTATTTTCTAGCATTTTCTCAAAACAGCGGCCACTTTTTGCATATTTACGTGCTGACTCGACAAACCACTGTCCAAAGTTTCAATGCGCATGTGCCCCCTTTCATGACATAATTTAGCCACCTGCAAGTCCCCCATGATATTTTTATGGACATGGACATTTTAGCTGCAAGTCCCCAATGATATTTTTATGCGCATGGACATTTTAACTGCAAGTCCCCATGACATTTTTATGCGCATGGACATTTTAACTGCAAGTCCCCCATGATATTTTATGCGCATGGACATTTTAACTGCAAGTCCCCCATGACATTTTTATGGGCATGGACATTTTAGTGGACAATGTCATGTGTGGATAAGAAACGGCTCATTGGAAAATTCATTACTGATGCACAAACGCACAACAGGATGAGATTGTACATTTGAGATTGAGATTGCACAATAGGATGAGATTGGAATGCTTAAATACAAATCAGAAACCAAAGGTCAAGCGGCGACCGGCGAGCATCAACAACCAGCAAAGAATGTTGGATGAGATTGGGCTGTACAGGCACAAATCCAGAGGCGAAAGGGCGAGCGGCGATTGGTGATGGTGAGAATCTACAACCAGAAAAGCATGTTGGATGAGATTGGGCTGTTTAGGCACAAAACCAGAGGTCAACGGGCGACGGCAAGAGGCGAGCATCAACAGCCAGCAAAGCATGTTGGATGAGATTGGGCTGTTTTGGCAGAAAACCAGATGCGAAAGGTCGAGCGGCTACTCGCGAGCATCAACAAACAGCAAAGCATGTTGGATGAGATTGGGCTGCTTAGGCATAAAACCAGAGGCCAACGGGCGACGGCGACAGGCGAGCATCTACAACCAGCAGAGCAAGGTGGATGAGATTGGGCTGCTTAGGCCAACGGGCGACAGCGACAGTCGAGCATCTACAACCAGCAGAGCAAGGTGGATGAGATTGGGCTGCTTAGGCACAAAACCAGAGGCAAACGGGCGACGGCGACAGTCGAGCATGAACAACAGCAAAGCAAGGTGGATGAGATTGGGCTGTTTTGGCACAAAACCAGAGGCCAATGGGCGACGGCGACAGGCGAGCATCAACAACCAACAAAGCATGTTGGATGAGATGGGGCTGTTTTGGCAGAAAACCAGATGCGAAAGGGCGAGCGGCTTCTCGCGAGTATCAACAAACAGCAAAGCATGTTGGATGAGATTGGGCTGCTCAGGCACAAAAACAGAGGACAACGGGCGACGGCGACAGTCGCTGGATGAGATTGGGCTGCTAAGGCACAAAACCAGAGGCCAACGGGCGACGGCGGCAGGCGAGCACCAAAAACCAAAAGCAAAGCATTTGTGGAAATTAAAATTGGAATTTTTGTTTTACCACAAAACCGAAGGCCCAACGGGAAACCGGCACAGGCGAATAACAACCAGAAAGCTTGGTTGGGTAAAAGGGTTTCCTGGCACAAAACCATCAAGGCCAACGGGCGACCGGAAGGCAATATTTAAAAACCCCAAAAGGCCCAATTTGGAATGGAGGGGGGCTGCTTTGGCCAAAAAACCCCGGGCGCGGCGGCAGGCGAAAAAAACCAGCAAACACTGGCGAAAGTCCTTTTCCAAAACTTCCTGGGAAATAAAACCATTGAATGTTCTTTGGGTTTTACCTCATTTAAGGTTTTTAAAATTCCCAAAATTGGCCGAAATTGGGAAAGCAGTTTTTGGAATGAAGTGGGAAAAGGCTTTGGAACCCTTGTGGTTTAAAACGGTTTTCTTTGGTTTTTGAAACAAATTGGGCAAAAGGGTTTGTTTCCGCTTTCTTTTCAAATTTTTTAATACCCTTTCAATGAAAGGCCCAAACCACCTTTCCCTTTCCATGGGGGGAAAAAATCACGCCTTTGTTTTTTAAAGGAAAAGGCTTGGGATGAAAGTGCGAAAATTTTTTCCAAAGATCAAATTTCGGGGATTAAAGAGGAAATGGGGAAACATTATTCTTCAAAACTTCTCGTAGGGAAAATATCACGTCCATGCAATGAATGAAAACTTGCTGGAGTTTGGGTTTTATCTCATTTTATTGCTATTTTTTATTTTTTGTAAAAAATCCCAACTGTAATGTTTCTGAAGACTGTGTGGTAAAAGCGATTTTCTTGGCACTGATGTGCTCTTATGAATCCACTTTGCATCTGAAGATCTTGTCAACGAGTTTTTCCCTTTCATCATGTTTGTGTTTTTGCTTCGTAATGCAACCAAAGGGTCTCGACTCAACCCTTACAGCTTTTTCCATGCTGCTTTTTCTTTTCTCACCCTCTCTTTCCACCATAGTCACCATAGTTCTGAGTTGATAGGCCTAATCCGTGCACTTTCCTTCCCTTGTCCATCACAGTAAAGTCAATTTCAATTATTCCACAAAATAATGCTGCGGAAACTTTTGTATCTCCGAAATGTGATTCAGTATGATGCGGATGACATTTTGATACCGAAACGTTTTTAGGTTAACTTGCATGACCAAAAGATCTTGCCTAAAAGATCCCATCTTCTTCACGGGGAATCCATCAATGGAACCTGTCCGAAAAAGCACACCTGATAATGACTTGCACGTGTTCGTTTCAAAACAAGAGGATGACAAGCCCTGTCACTGAAATCATTGAACTTTCAAAAGCATTGTGAAATACAAATCTTTTCATGTGGGAGCATAGTTATCCACATCAAATTTTATGTGATGTGGGGGGTCACATACATAGGGGCTCACATGATCCTGGGGGTTATGTGATGTTTGGGGAAAACACTGTCTCAGAAGTACCGTGCTGTCTTGTCGTATCCCAGTGTTTGGTACTGAAATTTCCATGCCTGTATTTCTGCATATCCGCTCAAAAGAGATTTGCCCCTTTTAAACCAACGTCTTCCATTTTGTCCTCTGAACTATTCGTTTTGCGCAGCAAAATGCCAACCCCGTGTTGACAGTAATGGGCACTTCTGAGCAACACGCGGCACTATTCCATATTCCAGAAATTTCCAATCTGTGCATCAGTGCTTCTCTTGTTGCCGCTCGCAATGTTCTATGCAGCACAAAAATGATTTGTATTGGCAGACAATGAATGAATTGTCATTCTGATTGCAGATCTGGGAGTGTCAAAAAATGCATTACAAATTTTGTGTGGACAATACTCGTACAAAGAAAACACTTTTTCTTGGACATCCTGTTTTTTTGGAACTTTTGGAGCATTGACTGATACAGAACTGCGTTGATTTCGGAGGCCGATGGGTTCTTGCGAGTTGCGTGTGTCGAGGATTGAGAGGTGGAGTCCTTTCCACCTTCAGCATTTGAATGCACTGAGGCGTTGGGACCTCAAGACCTGGTTGACTCGGTTCAACCACGAACGCCCTCGGTGCTCGAAAACCGTCGTGATAAAGGCCAAGAAAATTTCGCACAAACAACAGAACATGTTATTGAAACGCATATATCACGACACAATGACATTCGCAAAAACACCCGAAGGCGTCGCACAAACTCATTACTCATCCACCGGCTCGAGCATGTTCGCAGGTGTGGTGCGGGGGAAACCGGTGATTGCGCAGGTGATGTCGGAGATATTGGTATTCGGTTCGTTCGTCCTCTGCCCTCCAAATGGGCTTTTGCTGCGTTAATAAGAAAGCGTTTTGGTTGACGCACAGGGGGATCAATGCTCCTCTAATTTCAACAGTCAAACTCAAGGTCAGCGGGGTCTCGCAAAAAACTTTGTCCAGAAATTCACATCTTAAATTGACAGCGAGCAAATATGTTGGCAGTTTTGCGAGAAATTCAACGTGTGCGGAGATCTGCAATCATTATCGCTTCGACAAGATCATGCAATTCTCAAAAATCAAGCGAAAGTGGAGCCAGATCGAAGCCTGGTTTCAGTCAATTCAATTGAATTCAAATCAATTCAAATGAATAAATTCAAATTCAATATAAATCAATTCAATCAAAAATCAATTCAATTCAAATCAATTTTTAATCAATACAATTCAATTGCGTTTAGTTGGAAGTGCAAATTACAATCAAGACGTTTATGAAGGCACAATACGTGTTGTCAGTTGACAGCATAAAACATTGGTATATCTATTAAAAAAATCCTCTCTTTATTGAAACTCCAATGTGAGTGGGAAAGATGGTGCGCGAGCACAAGCAGCGACGTCTTCATAGAGTTAGCAAAAAACCCATGGGACCACAACCAGTTTCACAACGGAAGGCATCATGAAAGGCGAGGTCACGTCTTGATTCAATTTCAAAGGTTCGGTAAGGACAAAATGTTAAAAACTATGCAAATTAGCCAGAGTGCAATTTTTTCAGATTGTTTTGGTGCATGCACATTTTCAAGGCGTGTACTAAACATTTTAAATATGGTTTTCTTTTTTAATTAAAAAACTTTGATGTTTTCAGAATACCCATATAGGTTCACACAATAAGTTTGTAAAAGGTAGAGATTTTGCAGAAGAAATCAATCCCGAAGAAAAGTGCAAAATCTCAAAAAAACAAAATTGGCAAAAGAGGCAAGTTTACCTACTGTCAAAAACGAAATCAAAGTTTGCAAAAACTGTCCATAACAATTTTAAGAAGTGCATGTTTGCCATATAGACAAATAGCGCCAACAAATCCGTCAACATCTGCAATTCTAAAAAAATTCCACACTGTCAGAAGTCCAAAAATTTGTTCAAGATGTTTTTGTCAAAACTGCTTCAAATTTTTTCAGAAATATCCGCCAAAAGTGCAAAATTTGTCAAACAGATTCGCGAAACTTCCCTACAAAGCCCTCTGTCATTCTACAACAATTAAGATGAGCGTTTCCCTTACATTTGCACTTACAAGGATTTCCTTTTCACTTGTCCAGAGTTTGTTCTTGTGATTAAACATCATGTCGATTGCAATGACTGGCGAATTTGATTGTTCATCATGTGCCTGAAATTAGAAGAAAAACAGGTTGATCTTTACAATCAGCAGCAACACACCGTGGATTCCGGAGACGTCTTCCGAGCATAGGTGATAAAGAAATGCCCTCTGGTTTGGGCATATCCCGATTTTGCGCGTGACGAAAAACAAGAAAAAAATTATGCTATAATCTGACCCAACCTAACCTGTCAAACCAACCAACCCGACCCTATTATAACCTACAACCTATAACCTGTCCTTACCTGACCTTTTTTCTTTGTTTCAAATGTATTGTACCTTTTTGGAGGGTGTACCGTTTCTGGAGGGTCGAGAATACAAAATGAAATAACAAATACGTATGGTGTGAGACAAAAAGAATTTTTTTAAATGTTCAGAAAGGTCAAAAAGAAAGCGAAAATTACATTCTGGAAATGACAGAGAAGGCACAAGAATGTTAGCAGAAACTACAAGGATAAAATCGATGTTGACTCAGATTTTTTGACAATACATATAATTTTGTTGTCTCTTCCCATGCTACCGGTCAGTGGGAAATGTTTTCATGTTGACTTAGATTTTTCGACAATTGTCTCTTCTCCTGGTACCAGTCGGTGGGAAATTTTTATCAACGTGCTTGCCATGCATGTCGCTACTGAACAGCCTCGCGGAAACTCGGAAAATTTGTTTCCACCGCGCAGCAAACAACCACGTCGTATATCGAAACGAATCGCGCAACAAACAAACTGCAACCACACGATGGCCACGCCCCTTTCTCTGCTCCCAAATGTCTATTTTGACAGTGAAATATTCAATCGTACCAAGGATACTGCGGACTTCTCATAAAAACTCAATTCAATTTTCGGCATTAGTGATTCCCGTTTGTTTTGAGCCTTTTTTCTCCGAAGGTAGCAAGCCATTGCGTTACAACACGCTGAACAGATAGGTACCCGCCAGCACAGGTAACGACATCCAGTGACAAGATGAGTGATTGTGAGGTGTCAAGACCCTTAGCATATCGCCTTCAGCTACGAGCGCGGCCGAGGTGAATGCCTTGGAAGTCAATTACTAATATCCACAAACAAACAGGATCCCGTCCTCCACGCTGAATGCGATCTTCGGGGGATTCGGAGTGCGTCTCCCTGAAGAACCCTGGCGCCCAATCGGCGTCGGGAGTGAAACACGGCGAAAAATCGTGAGTGGAGTAATTTGTTCAGCAACAAGAAGTAACTTTTGATGTTTTGTTTAATCTGGCATGCTCATTTGGTGGCCTCGTGCGTTAACGAACGTGTGTCGAGTTAGCTTGCCCTGTAACGCGAAAAGGCAGACAGGTATAGATGCCCACAACCACTGCCAGGCATCATGGAAGCTGCAGCCGGCACACCTTTCCAGCTGATTTCCCGAACAATTTTTTGGTTCCAGCTTGAATGTTCATACGAGTAGGTATATATCTGAGTTTCGACAACCTGCGCTGAGTTCCAGTAACTCCTCTGCGCAAAACAAGGCACTGGAGTTGATTTGGACAGTTTGATGGAACTTGTTGAGAGTGGCTGGCCTTTTGGGATGACCTGAGCTTGGGCCCGTTTTATTCGTTTAATACTTGTGACCTTTCCGAGAATATTGCTAGAAGGATACGATGTAGCAAACTTTTAGATATATTATACTAAAATGTATAATATATCTATGAGTATATTATACTCGTAGATAGGTTTTTTACACCAGAGAATAGGTTCATCAAAAGTGAGGAACACCGCAAAACAGATCCTTTTGAAGATGCTTTTTCTTCAGTGAATGAATGAATGAATGAAGGCACTTTATTTTTTGGGGTTCAAATTATTTGGGGTACTTTATTTTTAAAACCTGCCAATCTTGTCATTCCCAGTTGCAAACGGTCACCTGATGAATAATTGTCGAAATCACATTCTGTCCATTTCCGCTATTTGAAAATCCCGCTTTAACATTTTTATTCTTTTGGGGTTAACGCTTTAACGGAAAAAACTGTCACCTGAGCTCAGCTGCTCTTCCCAAGAATGTATACACGCTGGATGTCGGATAATGGACACGGGCATCTGGCACTGCAGGCCCTGGATTCTCCAGGCGATTCATTTGATGAGCTGCATTCAGAGCCGATTAGCCACGGAAATCTGCGACGATTTTTCTCGATACCCACGGACCCTCTTCACAAAGATCCGTCACGCAATGCCTATGCCTTGAGAGAGTTCGACAGCTTCTCAAGATGGTTCAAATTACTCAAGTCCTTTGAAAACGCACCGTGTCCTTCCTTCCTGGTGTTCCTTCAAAGGAACTCCTATTTTTATTGCACATTCTCTGTGGAACAAGGGACCCATCGGGCCTGTGCTAGCTGGTTCTGGTATGAAAGGACCCGTATCGGATCACCACCCATTGATGCGCTCACCGGGTTCCGTCCCAAGGAGGGATGAATTATCATTTCACCATTGTGGGCTCTGAAAAGAGTCTGTGTGTTATTTTGGAAGACAGGGATTTCTTGTAGAATTGGTTCATTTTTGCG
>JASGXE010014232.1:0-12491 GCA_030068105.1 Sinentomon sp. SZTP_YWyxl | reverse complement strand
TAGGTTAGGATAGACTATCCTAACCTAACCTCACCCGTCTGGGTTAGTCCGGTGGTCCTGTCCGGGTGTCCGGTTTTCAGCGGCCACCGTCTTTCTCTCAGGCCTGGCTCATGCAACTCCAACTCCCATAGAACATTGCAAAATGCCTGGAAGCAGGTAAATAATGGGGACACACTGGTGGATAGACGTTCAGATGCTAGACTGGCTCAGAATGTGGAATTGATGGATTGAGCAGCAGGGCTGTGCGACTCGATTCGAGATTTGCTTCGATTCCAAGGAAAAACGAGATTCCAAGATGATTCGGCATTCAAAGGAGGTGTGATCCACCTAGGGATGTTCATGCCCTTTCACAATTTTACCTGAGAAACTGCTTAAAATTACCCGAGATTACCTGATTTGAACAGAGTTTTACCCTAGAAACTACCCGATTTTTTTTTTCATGTAATAAAGCATGTATAGTACCTACAGGCCAGCAAAGCCAACAAAGCAGAAAGTGGGCACCTACCAGGCGTTCCTGTGCTAGAGTGGCCCACACTAAGCTTTAAAATAGCGACCTATGTGTGCCCATCATTATTGTTTTTGCAGGAGGAGAAAGGAGAACTTAATAACTCACCTTGTCTTCAACATATGCAGCACTTAGCAAGTTGCATGCCTTGGCATGTCATAAGTCATGCAACCAGTAACCAGGGTCAACGACAACCAGTAACCAGAGTCAACCAGTAACCAGGGTCAACTAAGTGCGCCCAATGTCGACAGGATCGGTCTCGGTTGCACTGAAGCTCTCTTTACGACTTGGTGAGGCCTGCTCCTCTTTGGCAGAAGTTTCCTGAGCCTCAGCATCTGTCCGTTCTTTGTCACCGGTTTTCAGGCACCACCGAGAAAGACTAGAAAGGAGGTGATTTTCATGGTGAAGTTTTGCAGCAGCGAGGTCGGAACAGAGAGAATCATAGATTCTTGAATAATGACTGAATAGTGGCGAAATTTGTAGTATTTTCTGCACTGACTAGAAAGATGGTGAATATGCTGGGGGTAAATGAAGGAGAAGGAATTGGTTCTGAGCCTAATGAGGCGAGTTGGCACAAACTGACTGATGCCTTGGTGAATTAGGTATGGACTCAAAATCTAGGAGTGTGCGATTCCATGTCGATTCTGATTCCGGGATATCTTGATTCCGATTCCAATCCTCGATTCCGATTCCGGGGCCATCTCGATTCCGATTCCAGTTCTCGATTCCAGGGCTAACTTGATTCCGATTCCGGAAGTCGATTCCGATTCCTGGTGAATCAATCTCGATTCCGATTCCACTCGATTCCGATTTCAGAGAATCGCACACCTAGAGGTGTGCTATTCACCGATGTGGAGAGGTGTGCTATTCACCGATGTGGGATGGAATTCTGATTCCGAGATATCTTGATTCCGATTCCAATCCTCGATTCCGATTCCGGGGCCATCTCGATTCCGATTCCAATTCTCGATTCCAGGGCTAACTTGATTCCGATTCCGGAAGTCGATTCCGATTCCTGGTGAATCAATCTCGATTCCTCTCGATTCCGATTCCACTCGATTCCAATTTCAGAGAATCGCACACCTAGAGGTGTGCTATTCACCGATGTGGAGAGGTGTGCTATTCACCGATGTGGGATGGAATTCTGATTCCGGGATATCTTGATTCCGATTCCAATCCTCGATTCCGATTCTGGGGCCATCTCGATTCCGATTCCAATTCTCGATTCCAGAGCTAACTTGATTCCGATTCCGGAAGTCGATTCCGATTCCTGGTGAATCAATCTCGATTCCTCTCGATTCCGATTCCACTCGATTCCGATTTCAGAGAATCGCACACCTAGAGGTGTGCTATTCACCGATGTGGAGAGGTGTGCTATTCACCGATGTGGGATGGAATTGCAACAAAATGATGCTGAAGGGGCGATTGAGGGAAAGGGTGGTGGCGGTAAGGAGACATATACAACGCTCTCGTTCATCTCTGCCAAGGCATTGAAACGGACAATGGAGCGCTTAATTAGGTACCGCCGAATAACATCCCAGTGTACGGACGACTTTTGACCACTTCTGTGGTAGATCACACTTCATGTGAATGCCGATGATTTGAGATTTGAACTTTTGGAATTCGTTTCGAGAATTATTTGGGATTCGAAAAAATTTAAAACTTCTGCCTGCGGCAACAAAATGCGAATGGCAACAACCACCATACATTCTGTGATCGAGAATCGGGTATTGCAACTTCGAAGAAAGCCAGTCGTCACAGGACTGTGCGATTCTTGATTCGGTTCGAAGATTCAATTCGAAAACCTCAAATCTTGGACGATTTGGGTTTTGATTCGAAATGATTCGATTTGAAACTGGGCAATGGATTTGGATTCGATTCGAGATTCGAACAACGTGGATTCGATTTGAGGGATTCGTAGGCCTACCGAATGCCGATTCGCACAGCCCTATTGAGCAGTCTAACAAGGATCAATCTGACAAAAAACTCAGTCTAACGGAATCACAGTCCACGAAAAAAGCAGTCTATCAACTGTCACCGTCTGTCAAATGAGCTGTATATCCCACAGATGTTCCGAAATTTTTCACAAGTCAACATCACAAAATTGCAGCAAATGCGCAAAGGCTCGTGGGCCATTTTAATGCTGAAGAACGCTGAAATGAAATCAAGCCAGTGAATGACACGTCCATGTTTTGTCGTCTCCATTTTCAGTTAATTTTGTTTTCAATCCACCCAACCACTGAGTAGCTTACGTTAGGTTTGGTCAGGTCAGGTTAGGTTAGAGTTTAGATGTCAAAAACGTGTGTTGTGGACTTGTTTGAAATCCACCTGGAAAAAAAGAAAACACAAGAAGATGCAAGAAATTCATCTTCCAAAAATTGATTCCAGATGCAAATGGTTAAGGGCCCCCCAGCCCCCCTCTGGCTCCAAGTCGGGTGGGCATGGGCCGGGTAAAACCTATGCACTTCGGGTAAAACCAGTTCTTAGAAAGCCCGAAACCGAAACTCAAACAAATCAAACTCAGTTTTTTTGAAAAAACACCTAACGTCGAGTGTTGAGCTCATGATCTGGAATAACTTCTTATCCTGCGGGATCTTTAAAAAATAAAATAACGGTGCTTTGAGCATTCTGTTTCTGTATATGCTATTTTCCCTCGCTATAAATTTTTATTCCACAACTTAATATAGGTACAGGTATTCTCGGCTTTTTACCTGGGACTAATGGCCCGGGTAGGTGTATTAAATACAGTCTATCAAGCAGACAGTCTATCTTCTGCTCAGTCAAACAAAAATTCAAATTTCTGTAAAGTATCAAACGAACACAATACCTATCTATGCCACTGCTGATAGATTCAAAACAACACAACTCACATTTCCCAAAACTCGACTGATTTTGTTTATCAGTTTGCCACTGATTTTGTTTATCAGTTTGCCGGTCGAACAAAAGAACAGTCCAACAAATGATCTGAATGACAAAAAAAAAACAGTATAAGAATGCACCGTCAAGCAAATGCTTCATCTAACAAATGCATCTTCTATCAACTTGTAAGTCACTGCACAGTCTATCCACATTTGAAGTCTAGCAATAGACAGTCTATCAAACAGACAGTCTAACAAATGAACAGTCGTAACACAAAAACTTCTATTAAAGGCCCCCGACCCGTTGGGGGTGTCCTCCAGCCATCGGTGGCTCGTTTTATTTTTTTCTGAACGATACATTTTTCAATGGAAAAATGTTCAGGTGGATGCTGGTCATGTCCTCGCGACTTTGGGTTTGCTGCCTTTGGGTAATTTGAGGCTGGATAATAATGGCAGTTGCCACTCATCTGATTTCACATGTTCTCCAACGCCAAACCACGGGTGCGAATTTCTAAATTCCAAAACAAATCGCCAGAATTTTGACCAGCTAATCTAACCTAACCTTCCCTTCCCTCTGCCAGGTGTCAACTTGTGTGTGCAGTGGCACACTTGCCCCTGGTGTTAAAAAAGTCTTCATAGTATTTTTCAAAAGTTTTTTCAAAAAATGACTTTCACAGGATTTGATCCAAACCACGCCTGTGAGCTCCGCATTCGTAGTCGTACGCCTTGACCACTCGGCCACACCACAGGCCGCTGCCTGAATGCGCTTCTGCAGAAGTTCGTGTTCATGGAACTGTTTTTTTCATTGCGCCATTAAAGCTGCGGTCGAATGTGATTGGTCGAAATTCAGCGATTTGTTTGGAATTTAGAAATTGGCACCACGGGTGTCAAGACTCAAGTAAGGTTTACGGCTTCTTTTCACCACACCTGAAAAAGAAAAACGACAGAAATGATAAAAACAAATAAAAAAAACTTCCCTTCTACCTAATCAGTCGCCATTACAAAGGAACGATTCCACCTCCTCCATTCCACCTGATCAGTCCACACGCTTAGTTATGCCACAAATCATTCATCATTTGCTCACTGTCACATTCATCGATTTGTCTAGTATCATCATTGCACCTCCGTCATTCATTGCATTGTGTCATCTCCCGAGTTCTTCAGACATCCCTTTCCACAGTTCGTCCAACTGTCGCCCCGCCAGTCCGGAATCATCAAAAAGGTAGATCACGGTATCTGTCAGGCCTCCCTGTGTTCACCTTGATGTTCTTCAAAAACCTAAAAAATGGAGAGAAAAAGAGAGAAGAAAAGTAAATAAGAGAGAAGAAAATGAATAAAGGGAGGAAGCAAAGCAACTTCAAAAGAGGCAACTTAAAAAAGAAGAAAAAAAAAATAAAAGAAATAAATATGACATAAAAAAGAAAGAAAGAAATAAGATGCAAAAAAGTGAATAAAATGAAATAAAGATGAGAACTTCCCCTTTTCGGTGCACTACAACGGGGGAATGGTTTGCCTTGTGTCAGTTGTGTCAGAATGTTTTTGGTGATGCCACAAATTCTGATCGAATGGAGTTCTTCGGTGTCTTCCATCCGAGTGTTGGGTGATGCTGCAACAACACAATCGTAAGTTTTGTACCCTTTAAGTTAGGTACGTACATCGGAAAAAAACGTGTTGTGAAAATACTGAAAATTATATTGTACCTAAATGGATAAATAAATAAAAAAAAAATAAATAAAAAAAAAAATCAGTCACGCGGCGAGAGTGCTGTCCGGCATAAGCTCGGTTAACTAGCGCGGGGAGTCACGAAAGCACTCACAAGCAAGTCATCATTGTCTTGAAAAGAATGTTTCTTTGTCATCTTCTTCTAGGGAACACATGACTTCGCTCCTGCCAAAGGTCAATTTATGTTAGAAATAATTTTTACAGGTGTTGCACTTTGGACTGTGGACATTGGCTTGTTGACAACCAGTTGACTGATTCAAACAAAATGGCTAAAAAGAAGAAAATTGTAAGTTCCTACCTCACCCACCCTGCTCTGCTGCTGGCGACATGCGGCATGGATGTTTTCTTTTTTTTATATATTTTTAATATTTTTATCCTGCTGACATAGAATTTTAAAACTTGAGCCATCCCTGGACTCCCATTATACGGGACATAATTCTGGACATAATTCAGCAACATCCCTTGAATCACCTTGTAAAGCAAGAGAATGGATTCAAGGAGATTTTCCATTATGAGAAAAAAATCCATGGAAATCTGGATTCCCAAAACAGGCCAAATTTCGGGCTGTGTCGTTGCATGCAAAAATAAAATCATTTTTTTCCTCCTGGGTGTAAAAACCTCCTGACTTATCTCTCTGCCGGCGATGGACCCTGATGGGATTTTATTTAAAAGCAGTGTGAATCTACTAATTTTATTCTAGGTGGGTACCTAGCTACCTAGAATAAAATGCTACGTGTAGGTTTCTGAACATAGGTAGTTTTGGCCAAGTAGTTTCTATCATGTTCAGGTGGGCCACAGTTTTAACAAAAGTGCCTTCCTAGCAAAGTTAACCCGGAAACTTCAAATGTTGAATGAGCACAATAATTCAAGAAGGCAGGCCCTATTTGTTTGTTGACCAAGACAAGCAGGTGAAAGGGGATGGATAGCAGGTGGATCAAGGTATTGCAGCAGGCGGGATCATAAATTCATTGTTGTGTGTGGACATAGGAGTTTGGTTGAGTGCAGGTGTGGAGGGACGCAAGATTCTTTTGTTCAAAGGAGAATTTCTAGAAAGGAGAATGCTGTGGAAATTAATTGGTTTGTGCCACTTTTCCAGACACTGTGCCAATGTGAATGTACTCTTTCTAAACAACGGATACCGACCAAAAAATTTGTCATTTCATTTCCAGGGAACAATGCATACTCTGGCAATTATTCTTCGGGAGCAGAATTTTTGTCACTCTTGTCATGTGTAGGCAGTGGCGGATACTGGGGGCGACCCCCTGCGGCCAACCAAAATAAATACGGTAAAATAAAAAAAAAAATGATTTTTTGGCCGCTATACAAAAAAGGTGCTGTTTTTATCCCCGAAAATTGACGTTTTTCACCCAGAAGAAACTCAACGATTAGTGCGTACATGGTAAAGGAATTTGGAGTCCGGCCCTGCAGCATGAAGAACAGTTTGGCAGAACTGCGCTATCCAGACAGACGGCCTCAATACTACTGATAATGAGAAAAAGTTAGGTGTCTCACCCAACCGGTAGGCCGTTCCCCGTTTTCATCATCTGGAGTGCTTTTTTACAATTTTTGCTGTGGATGCTCCCGACCAACTCAATTTTTATCACCATTTATATCGCAGCCAAAAAATCTCTTTTAACACGTGCAAGGTTACAATGATTGCCAACAACGGGCGGCCACGGGTACCTACGCTTGGCTAAAACTTATCACGTGGTACCTGTCCTAATTTGATTGTGTGACGTTACCATTACACAGTTAATTGTGTGTGTATGTGTGAATTTGGAATGTTGCTATTGGCAGAACAATGCTGTCCGACCAAATATAAGTAAGATTTATCAGCAAGTAGGTAATGTTCCGAACCTCCAAAACTGAAATGACTACCCAAGCTAGAGCGCCATTTCCAGCAGCTCAGGTCTGTTGCATGTATGACCAGGTATTCCGATCCGACTCTACCAATGGATTATTCACGTTGTGAACTGCGATGTGTTTTCAAATTCAAGCTTTGGAATGCTGCTGCAGAGACAGACGAGACTCACACATCCATGAGTGTTCCATATCTTCATCGCTTCCTTCCATTTCTGAGTGTTCCATATCAACAATGCCAACACAAACGGGAACTATAAGTAACCAGAATCTGAGCTGCGTGAAACAGGTGTCTTTTAGGGAGAAAAATAGTTCTGAAGTGTTCTGAGAGTGGTTTTCAGGAATCAATTTTTATAAGATGTCTTTGGCTTCTGGGGGGCTTCGCCCCTCAGACCCCCCACCAGGGGCTCTGCCCCTTCTTGGAACCCCACCGGGGAGCTCCAGCCCCCGGACCCCCCGGTTCTGGGTGCCTGCTGCGCCATGCTCGGGTGCCCCCCCTTGACAAAAGGCTGGATCCGTCACTGTGTGTAGGTGACTGTTCATACGCATGTCAGCAACAAACAATTGGCGGACACCAGGCAGTGGGTACAACACAAGCTATATGGTAAACAGCACATATGGTAAACAACAAGCAGCAAGAGGTTACCTACCAGATTTGGTTAATAACTACCGGTTGCCCTTACCGGTAAACCGTCAAGAGTGGGGATATAGGATTAGGATAGATAAAAAAAAGTCCCCCACACACGATAAGAATGCTGAATTTTTGGTAGATAACATAAGGTACCTGCGAAATTTGCAGATACCAAAATAAAAGTTTAAAATTAAAAGACGAAACAGAAATTTAAAAGCACAAATAAAAAGAAAAAAAAAATATGAGAACCAGACAATAAAACAATGCGAAGTTGGCATGCTTTTACATATCGGAAATCTGCTATCGTGCTACTTGCATTAAAGTTGCAAATGAGTGCACAACAAAGCTAATCCGGTTGGCCACATATTCGTCGATTACCAACACCGTAACCCCGCGTTTACCCTCAATGCGTCCCCTGCTTGTCCCATCCCATAGAATTCTCTAAAAAACACCCTGATGGAAATGGAGCTCAATCTGGAAGATGCTCTTCTGGATGTTGTAATCTCTTGCAGATCTTCGGGACCTGGTTTTTCAAGTTGGCCTAGGCTACCTGTGCAATGTTGATGTTGACATTTTTCATACTTTTTCCCCTTTCCTTCTCTTATCAACTGGCAAAAATATATTTCAGTCTGGAAAAAAGGTCACATCATGAGATAAAGATATTTTGCAATATGTCATTTCAGGGGAAGGCCTTGAGGAAGAGCCGAAAGTTTCAACGTGTGGAACCTGAAGAAGTCAAGAAAGCTCCTCACGCATTTGCTATTCACCGAGGAAATGTTGGCCGATTCATTAGAGATTTGGTATTGGATTTCCGAAAAGTCATGGAACCCTACACAGCTTCCAACTTGAAGGTTTTGGTTTTACTGATTTTTGACTTGAAAAATACATTATCAGGGAGAAGGAGGTGCTTTTGTGGCATGCTGAAAGTGTTAGCAAACTGTAAATTGGCCTTATGCTGGAATCATTTGCAATTTGGTAATGCTTTGTTAACTGATTTGCGCATGTGTACAAACCCAAAGAAGATTGAAAATAGCAATTGCATCTTGAATGCTGTGACAGGTACCTGATTGAAATGATTCCTGCAGTGAGTGCTTTTATGAAGTTGCACTTGGATCTTGCGTTTGTCGACAATTGTAGGTAACTTTATAAGCCTTGTGCCGACAAGCAGATGAGTACAAGGCTTTTAACGCCAAGTTCAATGGAAATTGTATTGCATCGGTTGAATCTTGCACTCTGTGATAAGTACACAAAAACAATACTTGCAGTTTGTGGACGTGACAATTTCTCTGCCTTCACTCCACCACTTCAAAAATGGATTTCTCGCCAAACTTCCTGGTAACCTTTTTGCATCACATTTTGGTTGGGCCTCCTGCCTAGCTGATGCAAAACATTTTTGCTCGTCGGTACATTGATTTCATCCCAGAATGAAAATTTTTGATTCGTGTTGTTAGAAATATTGCCCTTACTCTGTGCTGCCTTTGAACCTTGCAACAATACAAGTCCTCCATTACTTTTTCTCAATCCCAACAAATTTCTCTGATGGCTGTGTCATTTTGTTCCATCGATTTAGACCCATGGGTGAGATCAAAAATGTTTTTCGTACATTCATCCTGGAAGGCAAAATCGGGCCTACCGATCTGTTCTGTTTTTCAGTGGCAGCCTCTCACACGCAAGGATCATTTTCCAGTTGAAATGACATCCAGGTCTCGACTCGAGTGCTGGCATATCCAAACTGGAAATGCAGATTGAACTTTTATCTCTCAGCAGCCAGTTAGGTACCTACCTACTGTGCAGTTAGGTTCCCATCTATCGCAAGCATTGTTTCTGTGCTCCCAACAATTTTGCAGATCGCGAGTCTGAATAAATTTAACCGACTCACATTTATGACTCTCTACAAAAGCGAAATAGGTATTTCTATTTCTATTTTGCTTTTCTCTTGATGCTAAATCTGGTAGGCTTTCTTACCTATTAATTGTTACTGAACCAACAACTTGATCTTGCCTTTCTTTCTATAAAATCAGGTCAGCAAGAAGAACAAGATTCGTGACTTTGTTTCTGTTGCTGGCCTTCTCAACGTCACCCACATGAACATATTCACCAAGACAGATGTTGGTCCATACTTGAAGATTGCAAGGTTGCCTCGGGGACCTACTTTGACTTTCAGGTTGGTCTGTCAACCAATAGGCCTATTTGTTATGCTTCTGCATGTCTGGGGGTTTTGGCATGAAGGTCATAATTTTCTAACAAATATGCTTCTGTGGGGATCGATCTGTATCTATGTATGGTTATGGTCTCATAGAAACCTATGTAGAACCATGGTTGCCTACATTTTAGCAACATAAATCTATCAATTGAATTGGTTAGATATTACTGAGTAAAATCTGAGGGCAAGTTGCAATGCAGAATATGACAATAAGGATTCAGGATAAAATACATTGCCTGCCTGCAAGGCTAGTGGGGCTTGCAGTCAGCAGTCACATGGGCCCTATGGACTTTTGAACTCTGATCATCCTGCACATCATTTGATGCTGGCTAAATTAATTTCCAGTGGTTCTAACTCATGAACACATGAAGCTGTGCTTGATTAGAAGCTGCGTACAAGAGGCATGTGTCATAAAACAATGAGTAGGGGCCTAGGTAGATTGTACTCAACCCAAAACATAATTTCAAGTCAATTAGAAAACAGTACACAAATCAGAAGACATGTCTTTGGTTCTGTTTAGGTGTGGCACCTTCCTGAACAGGCCAGATTTGAAAAAATGAAAAAAAAACTGTCACCAGATTCCATCGGCCCCTGTTGAAATGAGTGTAGGGGACAATATAAGCCTGGTTTTTTTTTTCATGAAAAATATAACCTTTTTTATGTTCTTGAAATTTTAATTTTGCCCCAGAATATGAAAAAAAAAAAAAAATAATTCAGTCGCGTGTGCACACGAGCCCTGTTTTCTTCTTCTCGTTGACAGAAAAAAAAAGATCTAATGTAGGTATTTGTTTATCCCTTTTCAGAATAGATTCCTATTGCCTGATGAAGGATGTACTCTCTTCGTTGAAAAGGCAAACAATTTATGAGAAACAGTTTGCCCACCACCCTCTGGTCGTCTTGAACAATTTCTCGTCTGATGAGCTTCAAGTAAAGTTAATGGCTTCCATGTTTCAAAACATGTTCCCCACCATCAATGTCAACTCGGTAAGTTTCTAGCAGTTCAAATTTGTCTAGTCCGCGGGAAATCGTCTTGTATTGAAGTGGCCACTTCTGGATAATGGAAAGCTGTCTCCAGTTTTGATGGAGGCCATACACGACGTATGGTCTACGAAAAACGTCTGCAGAAACAGTATGGCCCTAAAAAGGAAATTGTCCATTGCTTCTACTTTGGGCGTATGGGCTCGCAAATTTTATACCCATTGGACATGTGGTTAAGGGGGGGGCCCACCCCGGTTAGATGAAAATTCCGAAAATTTCTCACATTTTCAAATGCACTTCTCCCTGATACTGTGATGTTTTCTGAGCATTTTGGTCCAAAAATGAGCAAAATCCGTTGAGAAATGGGTTCTCAAGAGCAAATTTCAGCATGCGATGCAGACGTGTCTGCAGCTTTTTCAGCATGTCTCCAAAAAATAGACTGTTCGAAAACATCGTTTTTCTCGCATTTTGATTTCCGGTTGTAAAAAAACTTGCGAATAGCATATTTCTGTCATTTTGAGGGCTAGAGAGGCGAAATTTGGTATACGTACGTAAAAAAAGCATGCTGAAGGGACTGACAGAGCCGGATTTCTCAGTTTTTTTCACCCAAAACCATCTAATAGCATCTTATTGCACAATATTTTTTGTTTTTATTACCGCGAGTCAATGTTTTACAGAAAAAACATGACCTTAGAGTGAAAATTTTAAAATTTGGGCTCTGCCAGTCCCTTTTTCAGCATTTTTGGTCCAGAAACATATATCACTGTTTCAAAAGTGGTTCTGGCCTTTCACTTAGACCATCGCTAAGAAAGTGCTAACTTTTTATCTTATTTGTTGAATATCTAGGGAACCAGGTGAGGTACAGCATTGAAATTTTGCACAGGCATTCCTCTCAAGGGGCTAATTATGCCCTCCAAATTTCAGCAAAATCGGTCAACAAACACCGAAGTTGGTCCGCTAGTTTGGGCCCTCCCCCCAAGGAGACATTTTACCGTACAGCTGGCTATCTTCATGCTCATGTTCAAAACGGAGAGTGTGCCCTGCTTTTCGATTTAGAATGGCTTGTGGTTTCCAGTCAAGTTCTGATGGTGTATGTAGCAGGCTACAATATTCGAATCTGGCATGTTCTACAAATTTATAATGAAATTGCAGAGGACTGCTTGTTGCTTAAAGTTGGGCAATAGCGGCAGAATTAATGTGCTCATACATACGGCCGGTTTCCAAAACGAAGATTAATCGGCGGATCGCTTCTATCCGCGGATCGACGAGTGGTGATATGGTTGACCTTGACGTTCGCTATATCGATGTGAATCCAAATGCTTGTGGTCAACCAGCTCACCATTCAACGATCCACGGATCACGGTGATCCGCCGATTAATCTTCGTTTTGGAAACCGACCGATATTGTATTTTTCCATTGTAGCTGTTGCCTCCGAAACTTTTTTTTCTTACTGTTTAGAAATTGAAGCACCAGATTTCAACGGAGTTGTCAGATTTTGACCTCGGTAAAAAAGAGGATCTAAAATTTCTGCAGCATAGATTTTTTGCCAAAATCTGAAGTCGCAATTTTTTTTATATGTATGGGTCCATTTTATTCCGCCACCACCATACACAAGCTCGACAGTCTTGACTGTGAAAAGAGTGCAAAATGATTTGGTACCAACTTTATTGGCACAATATCAGTCTATCTTAAAGCAAAAATGGTTTTGGTTCAAACAATTATTCTTATCTAGGT
>JASGXE010014231.1:0-12685 GCA_030068105.1 Sinentomon sp. SZTP_YWyxl | reverse complement strand
CTCTTGGCTCTTTTGTCACAGAAAGGTGAATGGAATGCACCAAACAATGCCGATGCAAATTGTAACAAGACTGCATGACCTTGAGACCGCCAAAAATGGAATTGTGCCCTTTTTCCAAAAATCGATTCAATTGCTCTAATTCTTATTCCATTTATCATCTTTGGTTTTATTGCGAGGAAATGTTACCAGTTATTTTTATCAGATTTCAAACACCAATCATGTCACATGCCTTCTGCCACGAGATTGTGGCAACTCATGCCAAGTTACCTCAAAACAGTCACTTGGACATATTGATTGATTAAAAAAAAACACAAAAACGCTGGATTACTTTGGAAAATTTGGACGTGGTCTCCGGCTTCCTGTCGCTGTGCGAAATTGCCCCAATCCAGAGTGTCCAGAACCAGGAAAAATCGGCTCGAAAATTGTGGCCGTGAAAAGCTAAAAAAATGTTTACCTCAATAGGGATTTTTCCCGGCCGAGGGAAAAACGAAAATTGACAGAACAGTGAACCTTCTCCATCGCATGATATTGGAATCAAAGCAGAGAGGGAAGTGATTGCAAAACGTGACGAATATCGGCTGAAAACATTTCCAAGAACGTCGCAAGACATCTAAATAATTACCTGGAAAAGGGTGATTTTCGAGGACTTAAGTGGTCCAAAGCCACGCTAAAGAAAGCCTTTCTGATTACTTTTGTGTGCGGCAACAAAACGAATGGCCAGCCCCTGCCTTCTTTGTGTAGCACAGGGTGCGTGACGTGAAATTTAACAATGGCATCAACAGACAGATTTCCGACCACCTGAAGATTAAAATATCCTGCATGAAGTCACAGGAAAAGTTCTGTGTTTTGATGTTTGTGTTTTAAAGTTGTTTTATAGATCGTTCTAAAATGCCACCAACCCGGCAAGGGGAAAGGCTTCCCATAATTGATAATCACACGCCGAGTCAAGAATATTATGCCTTTCTTGCGAGGCTTTACAATACTTCCGGATGGCAGCCAAATGTTTCTGTCAAATAGTTTCTGAAGCCACAGACGTTGCCAAATTGCACCAAAAGATTACAAACCACAGTTTGTAGATCTAGAAGCAGAAGAAGACTGCGCTTGGCCATCATCAGGTCGTTTGCATGCAGCATGAAGCTTGCATCCATTGTGGAAAAAGCAAAATGTGATTCGAATATTTTTAGTAGGTTTCGCGACTTCTGACTTAAACAAAGTCTATGCCTCCCGTGTGAAGCGTCACGCGAAACCGAGTAAGTCTGCAGCACGTTCTGTACCAGTGACCACTGATTGGAGTGAGCAAACGACTTCAGTTCACGTTGACGAGGATTTGCCAGACGTGATGAGAGCGTTCTGCGCAGGTTTCATTTGGTGGCGCAGATATAGTTGCTGGTGGTCATGGAGACAATGATACCCACGTGACGTCTGTGAGGTCAGTTTTTGCGGAACACATAGCTGGACCGTCCACATCCTTCACATCTTTTCATGAAGTGGACACAGCTGCAGGGTCTCTGATGAATCGCGAGGAAATTGTCAAGAATTCGCTGCATTTCGTAATGAGAACTTGGCACTGCGGGAGGAGTTTTTCGCGAAACTGGATCAGGTTATGAACCTGGTGTCTTCGATGGCAAGTGCAAATGCAATGGGTAATCAAACACAAGTCCAAACTTTATCGCTGTCCGGTCGGAATGAAAATAAATTGACTGTGCGAGTTTTGCTACCGGCACCTACAGCAAAAACTCCAGAAGCACAGAGCGAATCCACCACAGCACTCATGTTTAGTGTTGCGTCTGCTTGTCAGGAGACATCACTGGAAGAGGTTGGACCTTCGCCTCGCGACCTTCGCATCAGGTTTCAGAATGGTTCCGATGCTAATGAAGTTCAAATTGTTCCATCTGTTCCAGATTTTGCAAATGCGGTTCATCCAACTACTCCTTTGATGTCCATGCAGACTTCTTCTTTGAGTGGGATTAACCATGGTAAGACCATTCCATCCATGAGCTCTCTTCTCTTTCTGTCAGCCTTGATAAACAATTGAGCAAAAATTTGACAATCACCTTTCTGTCGTTTGCCGCCAGGGATGATGACAATCCCTTACAATTCATTCAGTCTTGTGTCATTTTCATGAAACAGCACGGCTGGAGTGAGGCCAAGTTGATGTCCAGCATGAGCTTTTTCCTGCACGATACAGCACTGACATGGTTTTCCACAATCCGTTCATATTTGGCTCAGTTCTCAGAGTTCAAACATCACTTTCTTTTATATCCTTCTACAGTACCGATTATTCGATGATTTTTGTAGCAAGAATGGTTCAATCTCCGCCAGCAATCTCAGGAGAATATCCACAAATTCACACTCAGGACTTCTCTAATTTGTGCTGTGCTTTATGAAAAGGCTTCTCTCGAATTTCTTGCAACACATATTCCCACAACTTGTCATTCAAAACTCCGTTTGCACATGCGAAAAACTGC
Source organism: Sinentomon sp. SZTP_YWyxl (assembly GCA_030068105.1). Taxonomy (NCBI): domain Eukaryota; kingdom Metazoa; phylum Arthropoda; class Protura; order Sinentomata; family Sinentomidae; genus Sinentomon; species Sinentomon sp. SZTP_YWyxl. The sequence continues at coordinate 10,217 of JASGXE010014231.1, read as the reverse complement.
ATTCAAGAACTATTTGGACTTCCCTTCAGGAATTGGACCACGCTGAGAATTTCTGCCTCGAAGATCAGGAGAAATGTAAAGTGCCAAGAAATTCTGCGAAAAAGCAGTTGGTTCTGTATCTGGACAATCTCAGTTGCATGGTGTGCGAGACACATCGCAGGATGCGTCCCGTATGACTGATAACAGGGATTTTAATCCGGATTCTTTTTGCACTTTTTGCCAACGTCAAGTGCACATTCTGACACGACTGTAGTAAAAAGGGCCAGTTTGAGGCAAGGGGTGTCCAACCCTCAGCCAGACCAGAATAAGCGACGTTTCAAAGCTCAAGGAATGCACCCAGAAACCAGGCTGTTGCAGACTTTTCATATCGACCGTGCCAGAACTTTAACAACCAACCTCATTTCTCGCAGCCAATTGGGCTGCTCCTTGGAACCCCGTTGGGGTTCGGTACCCCGCTGGGATCCCACCGCAAAGCTGTGCCTTGTTGGGTGGCTGTGCCTCCAGACCCCCATCTGGGCCGTGCCCATAACCCTTCCCGGAAGCAAGTTTTTAAATTCTACCGCAACTTGAGTCGGCAGGGCGTTTTGTCCAAGAGTGCTCGATTGGGGCCATTTTACTCGCAAGAAAATATGTTGTTTCTCTTCTTTAAAGCCAACTGAACTTCACCTAACCTTGTTCCCTATCGGAAAAAAATGCTCGCTGAGGGCCCGGCCTGCCACCTACAGTTTCAACAGGGATAATAAACTGGCTTGTAGGAGAGATGCTTCCAGTGCGAAAAACCGAAATGATGCCGCTGCAACACCACATTAGATTTGATGCCCAGGCGGCAGCTTACGTTGCCTGGCCTGAAACCCGCCCTGCACTTGCTCTTCTGGACAACTTTTCAGATGGAATCCTTATGCGCCAATTGTGACAATCAGAAAATAGTGGTCGAGACAAATGTCGCTCCGATTTAATTTCTTTCCAACTTCACATTTATTTGCAGCAGTGGCCAGAGCAACCTTCCAGTGCTCAAAGCAAGTAGCACATTCCACAACTGGCAACTGGCTGAAGCTTGCAAAATTCAGGAAAACGGGCCACGGAGAACGCAATACTGACGGCCAAGAAAAAGGTGATAACGGCCTTCACAACAGCAAATGCAGTGTTAATGGAGCAGAAAAAACGATGTTGGTGGCGACGACAAAGACGACAGCCACATTGATGACACACATTGATCACATTTGCGGCCTTCCGCTGCAAACAGAATCCTTGAACATTAGCGACATCATTGACATCAGCACCACATCAAATGTTTTGGTGAATGAATCAAGTCACCTTTATTGGCTGAAATAAATCAGGGGAACATGTGGTCTACTGGAAAGGGCGTCAGGCTCCTAATTACAAGATGCCAGGTATAAATCCCGGCGACGCAAAAATTTTGAAAATTGATTGTTCATCGTTGTTGGCTGGACAAGCTGTAAACATTCAACCACTGTTTTCAAATGTGGATTTTGGCAGCTTACATGAGAAATTTTGTGACAGTTGTTCTCTTAACAATGGTTTCAACAAGAAAACTCTGTCCGCATGGTGGTATGGACAATAGTTTTCTTCCTGAGGTACCTACATTTTTTGCATGTTTTAGAAGCCGCAACAATGCTCCTTTTAATTTCACTCGGGGCTTTTATTCAAAATTTGCAGTGGTAAATCATGCAGAGTAAATCATGTGCGTGCAATGAAAAAAGGCTCCACCAATGTGATAAAAAAACCTACCTGAAAAAAAATTCACGTGACGTCAGCAATCACACAATGCAGAAGAGAGATGATTCTGCTTCTGTTCTGGTTCCGTTTGACCACCGTCCACCAACTGTGCAGGCAAAGCTGTGTGATATGCAGGCAGATCTGAGTGAACTTGCGCACCTTCATGTTCCATGCTGATTGTCGTGGGTGTTGCACCTTTTGGGTTTTTTCACTGTTTGTGTGTCCATTGTCCAACATGCTCACAACTGTGCAGTTGTTTTCTGTGACAACACACACGAACTGTGAAGGGAAACACATAGTTCCGGGCCTAGAAGTGGAGATGCATGAGCTACCAACCTCTCTACTATGGCTCTTGCAAGAAGCAAACAATATGGGACGTAGACGAGCACAAGGCGTTGCAGGATCACAACAGCACTGCCTTAAACTGACTAAACCGAAAAGAAGTACCTCAATGCCAGTGGCGTTGAAAAATATTGCACCCAACCAGCTCAAATTCAAGTTAACCAAATAGGGCAGATCCATGGTGATGGGTATTCCAGCAATTGTGACAAGTGACTCCCCAAGTCACTCCCCTCCGTGGACACGGCGACCGATCGCTTGTGGAAGTTTCGTCAAGCACTTCAAGCAAGGTTGGAACTTTCGTCAAGCACGAAGTCAGGTTGAGCACTGCTCGTCATTCGGTATCATACTTGTTTTAAAAACTTTTCGGTTTTGTTATGGAGTCCAACGTTCATGGAAATCACGTTTGTCAAGCTGTTACCAAGTGTTATTTCTGTGTATCAAGTGACTGTGTGATAGATCTGACTTCAGTATGATTCCGTTATTGCTTGGCACGTGTTTCTGTTTGGATAAGGTGTGTCAGCTTCATTAGTGGCACAATTGTCACTGCCCTGACATAGCTATTCATCCTGTTTCGCTGGAAGAGAGCAACAAGACCATCCAGCTCGGTGGAACATCCAGCTCGTTCAACACCCAACAGTTTGCACACATTCATGTTCGGTGATGTTTAGTCACTTTAGACCGGTTGATAAGCTGCTGTGGTATGCATTCTCATACCTCTTTAGTCAGTCAAGGGTTTACTAATGATATTGAACCAGTGATGGCAGCAGAATGCAAACGTGCACACAATGCTGGAGTATTTCGGTTCTCAACCATGTTTCTAGATGGACTTCGTTCAAACACTACCACACATGGAAGCATGACTCTTGTCGGTTCTGTCAGCACGACCGGTTCATGTTCTAGTTCCTCGTGTGTTTTGCGGTGGCCAATATGACAACGTTGTTGTGCACGCGAAGTACGTTGTCAAACTGGTTGACATCTTTGCTACGTACCACAGAGCAGAAAAATTTGTGGTCTTACCGTCTGGTATCAGGTGTCGACGTCACCAGTGTTTGGATATAGATAGATAGTGGCTGCACATTCTGGGATAGTCTCCCTTCTGCTGGCAAGTGTGATCCTTCACATCATGATGCACTGTATGAAGGTGATGCAGAAGTGTTAGCTAGCGGGACTGGAAATCAGCAAGAACAAGTGCTTCTCATGCAACAACGAGATGGCACGTTCGCCATGACGATAACAACGCCATCTGTCATCAGCCGGGGAACAACACGGAGGTTGGTGCCCGGGTACTATCATCTGGCGCTTCAGGTCAATTCTTTCGGAAAACTGCTTTAGACCCCCTGAACATCAATTTGGCATTGTTCGTTAATGCGAAGCTAGTGCTCATCGAACACCATATTCATGCTCAGATCAACGGATTACACCACGACATCCTGACTCAAAAAAAGTTTACAAGTTCACGTACACCTATAGGCAAGAGGCTGGGCATACCGCGGTACACAGGGGTGAAGTAGTCTGTCTGATCCGATTGCGTACCAGTCCAATTGACAGTGAGGAAAACAACTGAGTGCTTCTTGGAGATGCCTGTGAGCCACCACAACAAAAGCCTGTTTATGTCACCACGAACTGCTACCCTGTCCATCGAATAAAAGATCAGAGTGCAGCATGCTGTTTCCAACTTTTGTGTCACCACGAACTGCTACCCTGTCCATCGAACAAAAGATCAGAGTGCAGCATGCTGTTTCCAACTTTTATGTCACCACGAACTGCTACCCTGTCCATCGAATAAAAGATCAGAGTGCAGCATGCTGTTTCCAACTTTTATGTCACCACGAACTGCTACCCTGTCCATCGAATAAAAGATCAGAGTGCAGCATGCTGTTTCCAACTATGTACAAGATCACTTCTCAATGGTACAATGTACACCCCAATCCGGTCAAAGCAGATGCTTCCCAGGTCCTAAAGCCTCGTAGTGAAAACAGCTGGTCAAGCCCCTGGACCTCGATTCTTCTGGAATAAACAGCAGTTGCCCCAACGAAACTTCATGTTCCACTCAGAACAAGTGGCAACTCAAAATCGCATAGCAAGAGGACACATGGGCAAGGCTGTTAATCTTCAACAAGTTCATTGAGAGGAAGAGGGTTATCTTTAGCAAGATTGGCATAGCATGTTCAGGATTGATTGGGGGTTTTCTAGTGGTAACGGTATGTCAGATGGTTATAGATGCAGTGTTGAATGGTATTGCTCTCTACAAAGCCTTCAGTTTCAGTCTTATGTTGTTAGGATGTGTGTGGGATAACATTACTCACTTCTTGATTGGGATGAGGAAGCGCATGCAATTATCTAAGACAAAATCACAGACGGAGTAGGAACACCCATTGATGGAAATTGTGTCGAAGGCCGACCCAGTCACATCTGCCACCGCCCCAGCAACATTGCCCGACACCTTTGAGGAGTACTACGCCAAATTACCAAAGAAGAATTTGCACCAGGCAGCCAAGCGTGAATTTTTGGAAATGGCAGGAGATGTCAAACAATTGAATCGTGGAAGTTTGATTAATTCCGTTATGTTGAATTATTCTGGATCAAACAGTCACAAAGGTTTGTTTAATATCACAGATGAACATGATCAATTAGCAAGTATCATGTTTTCTTTCATCATATCTGGATCAAAATGCATTGTACACAAGTTGGCAAAAAAATGCCTCATATTGAGAAATTGTGTGTTGTGATGATATGGATGAATGGATAATGAAAAACCGTGTTGAGCACTTGCTCTAATTCTCAAAATCTTGTTTTGAAAAGGGGATCAGCCCCAATCCCAATTGCCACCAAACGGCACTGGAGGCTAACGTCCTGCAGCTGCTGGAAACCTAATACAAAAACTGCACGAAGATCTATACAGACGGCTCCAAAGAGATTGATCAAGGCAACGTCGGTACAGCCATTTATGATGAGACTAACCAAAGGTCCAGAGGCAAGAAGCTACCTGGCCCACTGCTCTGTATTCACGGCAGAGACACAGGCCATCAAAAAAGCTCTGGACGTGGCCTTATAAGATACCTAAAGGAGCAACCCAGTGGTCCTTTCTGACTTCCAAGCTGTCAAACAGGAAGTCAACAATTCGTACCGAAGGGTACGCAACTCACTGCCACACCTGGATATCCAGTCTCTGGTCAAAAGACTCTATTTTGCATGCCGTTCAGTCACGTTGCAATGGATCCCAGGGAACAGTGGAATCTCCCGCAAAATGATGGCAGCAGGAAAAGATGCTGTGGACATCTACGTCCCGCTTACAAGAAATGAAGCAAACACTATGGTCAAAACAGTTCTAAGTAAGAAATGGGAAAAGCGGTGGTCCAGGTCAAAAAGAGCACGTATCCTTCATGCCAGTGCCGGTTAATTTCTCCTATAAACAATACACAGAGTTCTACTGCAAGCTCTGCTTGAATAGCCCTGGTTTTAAAGCGGGCCTGAACAGATTTCTAGCAAAAGACAAGAGTGACCCGAACTGTACCCTGCATTGACATGAAAGTCTGATGAAGAAAAACCATCCTTCCATTCCAAACTGGAATTCTGCAATCCGTCAATTCATTGATGGGATCGAAAAGCATCTTGGATGGTCTTGGACTCCCAACACATTCATATTGACAACTCGCCTCGATCAGGATAGCTTAGAGTCTTTCTTCAGCCTTCTGCAGGGTCTGGGAAAATTCCACCCACTTGCAACTGAAGTAAAAAATCCGGATAAAGCATCGGAATGCAGATTGCAAATAAGCTTCCCCTCTCTCGCAAACGTCTCACAGTCAGAATGAAACTATTCGACAACCTCACAATCAAGTTGCCATCACAAGTTCCTTTGAGAGCCATTCGTGGCCTCCACTACAAATGCAGTCAGAATGCCAGCCATCAAGCAAGCACTTTCTTTACACTCCTTCCGGAAAATTAATCATTTCATCAAAATCATATCGGGAGTCGAAGTACATTGCAGGATATGTGGCATTTGTCACCAGGATCCTTCACTTATTAACTCTGACAAAAGTCTGCTAGCAGAGAGCCGATCAATGGATTGGATAAAGAGTCTGTCGCGAGGCGGCTTGTCCTTTCCAAGTGAAAGTTTGTTGGCAACAGTGCACAATCTGGAGAAGGCATTTCTCACCATGCATCGTCAGGCCATCTCCCACCATTAAAAGGTCATAATTACACTGGTTTCGGGAATAATGGAGAAAAACCTGGATCTGAACCGACGGGCAGAGCAACTATGCATTTGTACCAGAATCTTCATTCGAATTCGGGAATTGAATCGCTGGACCAATGAGTGATTAAAACTCGTATTGTGAACAAGATCAAGACACTTCATCCTCTTTTTTTGTTCTCCAATCTTCCCAGCTGGAGGGTTTCTCAGTTGTTTCTCACAGGTATTTCAAAAATATAATGTCTGGTGAATGAAATACTTTAGTTCATGTTACTTGTAGATAGTATACAATATCACAGGGCCTGAGAGACCGGGTGAGATCAATCTTCAGTTTTTATGGTTTCAAACAATGTTTTCCACGTCAGCTCACAAAAACTGCTTTTTATGAAGGCGAATTATCTTCTGAGGACGTACATAATTTTTGCAAAGACGGGTTATCCCAAAGCAACAAAATGACACTACAATTCTTTCAATTTGCTGCTAACCTTCACTCAGGAAAATGGTCCTCAAAATGTCAGAAATCAGTTTTTGGTCTGCTTGTTTTTCAGATGATTCAAGACGGAATCACCATGAAGTTGAGGAAGCCATCACCCCTCGAAAGGAATGCCTTGTCGTCTTTAGCACAGCAGAATGAAGATCTGGACACAAGAAGATTGGTAAAAGAAAATGTTTGGTTAAACACTTTCCAAATTAGAAAGAGGTCATCGGCTTGGGAGGTCAGAAATGAAGAACTTGGCACATGCTGTTGTGGAAGGCACGAGGTTCAGAACAAAACTATGGATATCCTGTCCACACAGAGGACTGCCCAAGATTTAAACAGAATATATCCATCATTTTTAGAGAAATTCGGTGGGGAAAGCTCAAGATCAGGTTTCGACTATTTCGTCAACAGGATAAAGTTTAAAATGGAGTGCCTGGCATCACGTGATGCAGAGAACCCCTTGAAGAAACTCAAGTCTTTAATTGTTGCAGGGACGACTGCTTGGAGAGAAAGAAACGGAACCAGTGCGAATGAAAATCAATGTAAGAAGCGTCGAGCGCCAAATATCAGTCGCAAAGATATGTATGGTTGTGCAGCATGGCAAACAGAGCTTCCTGTTGGGGATTCCGAAGATACGCAGCAAGAGAAAATGTTGGCTTTGCAGGACCAGTTTTTTCGTCAATACCATTTTCAGATGTGTCCACATCCATTGAGCAGACTTTCTACAGCCAGGGATTAGATACCATCAGAAGACCGGTCTTCATCTCATTCTCAAACGCTGGCCATATCCAAAAACTCCGGAAGGAATTCCCCTCCATTTCAAATTACTGACGTCGGTGGATCTTGAAGAAGTCACATCGCTCACATTTCCTCAGATGTGCCAAGTCATCTTCAAATTTGTGCAGAAATCACATAAGAAACCTGCGAAGAGAGAACATATCATACCACCCTTCAATTCGATTGAAGAATTGCATCAAACTCACCAGCGTCTGAACAACGAACTTCAACATTTCATCTTCAAAAAGGAAATCAGCGTCACCCTGCACACATAGACCTTGGGCCAATCAGCGATGTTTTGTAAAGGGTAAAATGCACATACTTTGTGCAAAGATCTTTGTTGAAATGGTTGTGGGCCGTCACACAACATGAGTGCTCCTTTGAAATCATCCACAAAGCTCTCCACCAGCCACTGATTTCCAAAAATCCTGGTACGATAGGGCACGTTAACCAGGAATACCCAGAAATCATCAGTTGATCGAGTGAGCTTGAAGGAAATGCAAAGTCCAACTGTTGAAGTTCTACGCCATGAACTGGAATGTGTTGTGTGCAAGGACCTACTCGAAGGAAGTGAACCGATGCGGGGGTGACGGTGCTGATATTTATTCGTACTGTGAAGGTTGACGGGACCACTTCAGAGAAAACTCTGGCTTCGATCTTGATCCACAATGTCGAATTTGCTACCACGAATGGCGTAAGTATCTTTTCCTTTTATCTGTATATCATGTGTGCTCCACAAGTTACTGCGTGTGGAGGAGCACATCAACTTTTACACATATTGTAACAGGTGATTCCTATACCGCGTCCGGCACCTAAGTCTGGACATAGCCTACGCTGGATAACACCAAATGTGTGGATTTTTCGTTATTTTTGCATGCTATGTCACATGCTGCTGATAACGAAATGCTGCGGGCTGCCAACCGGATCAGCAAAGGCTGTTGTACACTCGTTTCATTTCTGCTCATTGTATCAGTCGGGCTTGATTTAACTTTGACCCACGTCGCATTTCCCGCAAGAGCAAAATGGTGGCTATTCTGCATTCCTTTTATTGCTTTGAAATTTCTTTCATGACCTTTCATGCAGACTCCACTTATTGCCGTATGAGGAGACTGCCGACCTTTACAACGCAGCACCAATTAAAATTGGCGTTCAGGATTTCTTGAAAAACCCTGAATGTCTGGTTCGAATGTCCGAAGATGATGTCAATAAAGCCCTGTCAATGAAGAAACTCAAGCATTTCGATTGACGTTTTTCTTTTCACACATTCTCACTCACGATTGTCTGTGGCCCAGTAAAAAAAAGCTCACGATTGTCTGTGGCCCAGTAAAAAGTGTTGGGGATTCCCTAAAATTTGACGTGCATTTCATTCTTTTTCACACATTCTTTTCACACATTCACACGCACGATTGTCTGTGGCCCAGCAAAAATGCTCACGATTGTCTGTGGCCAAGTAAAAAGTGTTGGGGATTCCCTAAAATTTGAAGTGCTACGTGTCACTGAGTCTAGAAAGGCACACGAGAAGTTGCTTAATCAGTTCAGGCGATATGAAGAAACGTGGATGAGTTCAGTGGCACGATGGCGGAGTTTGAGGTTTATGGGCCGATTTTGTGCAAAGGACTTTCAAATTGGGAAATCCACACGACATGACAAAAGTGTGTGTGTTTAAAAGCTTGCTTTGAGATCAAAAAACTTTTTGGGTTTCATGTTTGAGGATATCCAGCAATTCAACTGAGGTATTTACATACATCATATCACGCTATTTCTCACCGCAGCAGAAGCTTTGGTTATTCATATGTCTGAAGTAGTACAGTGAACTTATTGCTGCGTAACAATTCGAACAAAGAATCAAAAACCTTTCCACAAATTAAGGTTTTACCAAGTTTTATTCTGTGCTACGATAGAAGGCAGACCGTGTTACGAGTATACGCTGCCGCCACAAACAGGTACACTCCACAATGGATTGTGCACAGTTTTTCTCTTTTCGAGGATAAAGACTTCAGTTCTCGGAGTTTGAACGTTGGTCCAATTGAATTACAGCAGCGATGGGCGATTCCTCATCCGTAGACAGACAACATTTTTACTTCTCAAACACACAAAGAACGTTCTGACAGGTGAATCCAGCATTACCTTGCACGTTGAGGCTCTGACGTTTTTGACATTGTGCACCTGCACACAGGGGACAATCCTGGACTCCAAATGTCACGTGGGGTTTCGTGCTTTGTTGCAGGATACCACAACTGCCATGATTGAAAATTAGGCTGGAGCTCAGAAGACAAACGGATGAATGTTCAGAGGCATCTATCTTATTATCAGGCTCTGGGTCATTCTGGAGGTTGGGGACAGTGCATTCAACACATTTTGGAGGTTGGGGAGACAGAGCATTCAACACATTCTGAAGGTTGGGGACAGTGCATTCAACACATTCTGGAGGTTGGGGACAGTGCATTCAACACATTTTGGAGGTTGGGGAGACAGAGCATTCAACACATTCTGAAGGTTGTGGACAGTGAATTCAACACATTCTGAAGGTTGGGGACAGTGCATTCAACACATTTTGGAGGTTGGGGAGACAGAGCATTCAACAAACGGTGAAACATTGTTTCTTTCACCGGTGAAACATTGTTTCTTTGAGTGCGCCTATGATTAACAGGAACATTCAATGTGGCCTGAGAAACAGTGGCCCCAATG
>JASGXE010014230.1:0-12666 GCA_030068105.1 Sinentomon sp. SZTP_YWyxl | reverse complement strand
ATGTGGCACATATGTCATAAGACACAAAGGGACAGATGTTATATGACTTATATTTCTACTCGCATTACTACTTTCCCAGAATGGTCTGGATATGGATGGAATAGAAAGAGATTGGCCCTTGAAAATAGGCAGGCTCAAACTTGGGTCCTTTGACCCTTGTTAGTAAAATGGATTCTATGGCCGCAATGTTTATTTTATTTTTATATCAGCTTGGTTGCATAGAAGCAGGCCGAAGTCCCGCATGTACCGCCCCTTCCATTTATCATCCATTCATTCTCCCTTCCCCTCTATCCATCATGGAACAAGTAGCGGAAATCCATTATCCATGCATGTCGGATTCCTTTGGAACATCCTTGGCGCCAGACGGCTTCCTTGCTTTATTTTCTCTGTATCAGCATTTTTTATTCTGCAGCAAACTCGCTAGAAATGGCACTTTCTGCGCTGGTGAGCGGTTTTCTTTATAGAAATTCTCCGTGTCTCTCGACGCGGGCGGCCGTCGCACGGCATTCCAAGCCAAGAACATATCTACATTTCTGAGCTATGCATTCTATGGCACGTTTAAATGATGCGCCATGGAGTGCTCTTCACTTCGTACTGTATAATTCACTAATTCGACTTAACATACTCATACAGCCGTATTCCCAATTGTAAACTTCCTTGAGGTTCAACTTAACTGCCAATTCAACAGACGGATGCATCATTTGCAACAATGGGAAATATAAATCAGCGTTGTGCGCAGAAATGAAATTTTCGCAACACAAAGCTATCCATTGAATTGCCATGTGAGTTGACGGTGAGGGTGATACGCCATGGGGAACATGGTCAAAACACCTTTTCAGCAATTGCTCGCAAATGCGCATTGCGAAAAATGCACCAATGTGTTTATCGACCCCTCACGCTGATTTTGAGATGAAAATTAAGCCGAATAGAAAATAACTTTGGAAGTGGATGGCCAACTCTATCAGTGCCTAACAGCTTTTCCGAGCAGCAAAGCAGATTTTGCGTATTGTCGAATCGAAGAACGGACTGCAGGCAATCGCTATTTTGCATTGTTATTTGTAATGGATTACGATATTTTTTGAGAGTCCTTTCCAGCTTTCGTAAAACTATTTCCGTTAATGCTAAAAGTTTCATATTTGAAACCTGATTTTTTGGCATTTGCATTATTTTAGTAGGTACTTCAGTCGGATATAAAAAAGATAATGTATCTTCAAGATAATGCATCTATGATTCAAGCAGAGTGCGACTGTATGGAATATTTGGCTCGGTTTCAATCGAAAATTCGTGTGAAGTTGTTTTGATAATGAATTTAACACTTGACTATTCTTGAAGATATGTGATCGGATTTCCCTTGTATACATCCGTTTGAGCTCCGTATCTTTGATTCCCGTCACTGGATTCCCCGCGTTCAACAACAGCTATAGGTGGTCTATAGTCGTTTATTTTCCTGGATTTAGAGATGAATAAATTTTAGCTTCGCTCCCTCTGCTTGTTCCTCTTTCTTTTGCGGGAAATATTCATGGGGTGCAATTACGGTTACAAAAATTATATATGACAATTGAAATTAAATTGTTTTCTTTGGTTATCACTTTGGTATTTCCAAACAAATTACGGAATTCTGCGCATCAGGCCGTTCGAAGTGGTCAGCATCCAAATTCAGGCCAATGTTCTGCACAATGTGAAGGAAGTACATGTGATGGCAACTTGCCACCGAGAACACCAGTTGGACCCATGCTTTGCTTCCTCTGGAGGTTTCCCACTTCATCGATCTCGAATAAATCACAAGGTTAAAAATAACACAGTATGAATCAAAATTGTGTCATAGACACCGAAAACAAGGATTTTGTGAAAAGACATGTGAGAAAATATTTTATTTGTTTTTTTTTATTTTTATTTTATTTTATTTATTATCAAAAATCTCAACAATCAAGTTGAACGTCATAATAAAATAAAACAAACAGCAATTAAACACAATAAAAACACGAGCAATCAACCAAAGAATGTCGGATAGGCCTAACCGGTCTAAAAGGAATGGGTTAGATGAGGCCGGACTGCATTGCATCAACCATTTTTCAACTTATGTTGAGACATATCCCATGGTCATTGGAAAATCGGCAATGATTGAAGAAAGGGAGAAGAAGGCAAAAGTGCATTCCACTCCCTGACAGTGCGAAAGAAAAAGCTGTTGAAATGCTGAAATATTGATTTTTATTTTTAACCAAACTTGCAAACTAGTCACGAGGAGAAAATGCATCGGACAGACTCAACATGAAGCAAAAGGTTCGTGTGGAGACTGATTGGCAAACATGCTCTTTATAAGGAAATCTTGTTACGTGAATGAATGATGGCATGCGGGACAAAAAGTATGAGCATAACTCTTTTTGGCTTGAGTTTAATTCCCTGAAAGTAAATTGAAAATTATTCACTTGCTCTGAGTTACATGGCAGATAGTTTTCATGGATTCATAGGTTATAGTATTTCAAATATTGTTTCTCACGTGATGCCCATCATTTTTCAGCATTCCATTTTTATCCCAACTCTTTGAAGTTGCGCAAACGATATTTTTGCTCAGGCGACGTGAACACCAATAATCCGATTGTTTTCAGGCGTTGAAGGGTTATTATTTTTCAAAATAATTATCGTTCTTTAATTTTTAAAACAATATTGAAAAATGACTACTATGGCCTTAGTGAATTGAAATGTTGTTTAAAAACGCCTAACTACTACAGTAGGCATGACCATCGAGAGAAGATTGAGCCTTTAACGAGTCGCAAAAATGTGTCCTTTTATTCATTTCTTCCTGGGACTATAAGGGACTGGAACTCTTTGCCGACACATATCTTCGATGACTGCCGCAACTCGCGTGTGTTCAAAAAACGTGTAATGACTCATTTTTCCACTGGCATCCCCTCTGTTTCATGAAATGATGACAACTCTTTCAAAGGTCATAGCTTGCTTTCATTGTTCAACACTGTTCTATTATTGTGTGGCTTGTGAAGTTTCATTATGATTTCTGTCGATTTTGTACCAGAAACAGTTGTATTTATAATTGTTGTTTTTGTGTTCTGATGTATAGTGGCGGCGGAAAAAGATTACTCACACATGTGTTTTTCCCATTTGATTGTTGCCTCCGAAACTTTTTTTTCTTTCTTTTTACTCTTATGCATTTGGTAGAAATTAAAGCGCCAAATTGCAACGGAGCTTTCTAGAGGTGTCAGATTTTGACATTAGTGATGAAAGAGGATCTTTTATTTCTACAGCATGGAGTTTTTGCTAAAATCTCAAGAATGGAAATTTTTCACATGTATGGGTAATCTTTTTCCGCCGCCAGTATACATTATGCGCTCTTTTATGCATTTCTGCCCTTTTTCCCCTCCATCACGTGGCATTGTATTGCTCACCATGGTTGTATAAATTAAATAATAATATTGTTTCTCGCTATGCCGATAATTTTCAGGGTTAGTTTTGCTGTCGAACAACTATGAGGCTAATCAAACGCATTTACGCTCATATGATTGAAGTGGCAACTCCGATTGATTACGAGGTGCGCATGAGAGGGGATATTACTCTGTTTTAAACGTCAAACCTGTCAGATTATTATCTTGCTACATGTGACAAAATGAAATCTTACGAGTATATCTTCCTACACAAAAATAGTTGTATCGTGGCGTTGGAATTAATGTACTCAAACAAGGTGTTTTCCACATTTATAGCTGTTGCCTCCGAAACATTTTTTTCTTTCTTTTTATTCTTATGCAGGCGGTAGAAATTATAGCGCCAGATTTTCATCAAAGCGTTCTAGAGGTGTCATGATTTTGACCTCGGTTGCAAAAGAGGATGTTTAATTTCTGCTGCATGCAGTTTTTGCAAAAATCTGAACATTCGCAGTTTTTTACATGTGCTTATATGTGTACATAAATTCTGCCGCCGCTATACTCATTGCAAATTAAAAATTTCTCACACGTTGCATTCAGTATCGCTATGCCATTAAGTGCCGTAAAGACTCCTAAAAAGATAGTTTTAATGTTGGTAAGTATCTTCAGTTTTTCTTGGGAATAATATCGCGATTTTATGCATTTTGGAACAGGCATTGTTCAAATCGCCCATTTTTTTTTTTTTGATAAAGTCGTTCTCACGAAAAAGGACACGGAAAGTTCAGTCGGAAAGTATCGATTGTCCAGAAATTAATGGAAGGGAAGTTTAAGTGGGTCGTAAAATGGCTCGTCTCGTTCAGAGATAAGCCATTGATACAAGGTAGTTCCCCTAAAGGCTCCATCGCATAAGGCTAAAGAAGACCACTTTGTTAGCTGTCATTTTGAAAATGAGACTTTAAATGTTTGGTATATGAAAGTGATAGTCTAACTCATTCCATGTAATGTGGAACTGGCCTAATTTCGCTTGACAAAGCCAGGATGACTGGCTTCCCGTGGTTAGGCCAATGGATTCGCTGTGTAATCCTCCGCAGGCTAGCAGCATAGATATAATCCTCTTGGAGTGATTACCTTTATGGACATCGGGGAAATGGACTTTCTCCAACATCCACTTAAGAAATTGCCGACTTAGTGATATGTTTCGTCTTTCTTTCTTTAAACCGCAGCCCGTGGTAACGAATATTAAATTTATCTCATTTTCACCATTAGCCCAAGTTGACTGAAACTTCTTTTTGTTAAATTGTGTTGATATTCGTGTTGATATTTCTTACCCCGGTGAGATTTGGTTGAGGTCTTACCAATACTGCGGCATAAATAAAATTGTGCCCCTGACCCATCGCTGCAGAAAAAAGTGAGGTTGGGATATAGTTTATGTCGCAGCATAAGAAAGACCTCAACCAAATCTCTCCGGGGTAGAGATTTTTTCCCTCAAACGGCCTTTGTAGATGGACTGGAAAAGTACTGGAAAATGAACAAAAATTGGCAGAAAATAGCAGTTCCTGACTTTTAAGATGCAGAAAATAGTATTTCCTTGCTTGCTTTTCAGAGGCGGGAAATGGATGCATGAATTCCTGAAAAAATTACTGTTTGCAACAGTCGCTCAATTTTAATGCGCATCTTCTCATTTGACATCTTCTCATATTTTATCTTCTTTTGTCATCTTTTATCTTCTCATCATTTATCTCATCTTCTCATTTATGACATCGACTGATGCGATAGAGGTTTTTAACTTATGAGGCTAAAGGTCTTTCAAAATCCTTAACGCTTCGACTGAAGCTGAGAACTCGTGAAAATGTGCGGACCCTCCCTATTAATATTTTCTAGCAACTACAATAATTCATTGCTAACCTTTGCCCCCGTCGCTGTGTAAATGATAAACACAGTCAACAATCCGACATGGCCAGTACCCCTCCGAAACTTCTGACTCTTGGCAAACTTCACCAATCTGTCGACATTCGGCGTTGCAGTCGAAAACCTCTTGCTCCTCGCCACAGGCGGTGTTTTTGCCGCCGAACTATTCAGTGGCTTCCTGACGGCGTCTTCGTCCGCGTTTTTGTCGACATCGGACATCTTTCCGGCTGATAATAGTCACTTTCGTATCACACTCCGCCATCCCTCCCACACTGAAGGTCATAGGTTATTTGACGTTCGATTAACGGGCATGGAGATACAAGTAACTCACTGGAAAAACTCATCATTGCAGCGTAAGAACAGTAGCATTTACCTACCTCTATTATGACAAAAAGCAGTGATCGAATTCACATGGATTATACCAGCACTGAAATTTTTAAGAGAACATAAAGGCTCTTGATTCCTCAATTTTTAAATTCGGAAGAACAATTGCCTTCTTGCATATTGGTGGATGATTCGCGGAACTGTAGTCGAAGGATGTTTTGTGACTACCACTACACCCAAATACCTTTGTGGTCGCGCTCATGTCATGCAAATAAGAAACGTGGTGGTGTCTGTCCAAAAAGCCATTTTTCCAGCTGAAACGAGGAGTTCAGACTCAAAATAAATAATAAATCATTTTTCGAACACAATACGTACTGCCACAAAAGGAAAGTGGTGGCATAGGACGACGAAAAAAATTTTCGAGGCAAGAATTTAAAAGTGGGACGCAATTAACACAAAAAGCAAGGAAAGGGTCACAAATTGAGAGAGATGTGCGACGGATTGCCAAAGTTCTTTCAACCAGTGGGTGCAAGAACTTTGGCAATGCATTATTCAATTGCTTAGTAAAATCGTGGTAGTGTTGTGGACATCAAGAATTTTTATTTGAATGTAGACTCAGAATTGTGACCATGGCATTCGATAGACTTGAGCAGGAAGATTGCCAAAACTAATCATCTCGGAAAACAAACTCAATGTTTTTTCTGTACTTTCTAATTAATCTTTCAGCTCTAGCAAAGTTGATGGCTTTTTCTCAAACGCTATGCTTATGAATGTTGGCAACTCACTTGGAATCTCATTCAGAATGGAAATACATCAACGATGACTCAATACATGGAATAGCCGCTCGCTTGAATGAGCCCAGCATGTGCTGGGTCTCTCAAAAGTTTCGGCGAACCCAACATTTTGACGTCTTATTTTTCCGTCATCCTGCATTTTCGGCTTTCGATAAGATTACGTCGTCGGTAGCACCGCAAGCGCAAGTTGAACAGCTCGCAGAATCGAACGAGTGCCGTTGCTTGCTTGAGACCCGGACTAAACACTCCTGGAGTTTTCTGGTAAACCGGGACTTTTGGAGGACCCTGTGTACGGAAAGAAACGAATATAGGCTTTGCCTGCTGGCAATATAGGTCTAACCAAGGAAGAACGAGTATTTCTATGATCGCACATCCCGTTGATGAGTTTTGTTTGTCTGCAATATTGGAGAAATCTTTAATTAGATCATAACTCAGCGCGTTGTGTTTCATACATGTTTAAGGATGCATGAAGCGCATCGTACAACGTTATTCTGGTTGCTGAAATGCAGCATGGTTATAGAGATGCACGAATTTGGCTCGCCACTTGCTTCGACTCTTGATAAAATTGCTTTAGAGCTATTGTGTCGCCACATTTCGTGTTTGCCGCTGATATTTTAGATTATATACCAACACAGGGGTGGAAATAACCGAATAACCCTTACGTTGAGACCAAATTGGTTATGGAACGATGTGCTGCGATGATACCGGATTGTATCGGAATGTAACGTCAAAGTTATTAATTGTGCCACCCCAAAGGTTTGTGAATACCCCAGGGTAAATGATATTCATAGGAATGCATAATCCGGCACCTCGGAAAGCTCAAATTATAGTCTATATAGAGATGCTCTGTAGCAATAACTGGGTTGTGCCTGCTTTATTATGTATAAATTTGCCTTCCCAAAGTTGGGTTTTCTGTGATTCAGGAGTTGGGTTTCTAAAACACTCTATTTTAGAGTTAGTTGATCACAATATAATATTTTGTGTCACAAACACGAGCAAATTGCAGTGCAATCGATCTAATCCACTTTAGACTGTATGGTGCGACATTTACCTTTAGGAAAAACCCTATAGTATGAAGTTGGCATGCCAATTTTCAATATACCAGGCCGATTCGAGCTAATTTACATCCACGGGATGATATTGTGCAAGCGATATCTGAAGGGTACAATCCGCGATGCTATAGTAGCGCAGTGGTTCTAACGTAACTTTGCCAAACTCAGCAACAAGTGGCGAGCAAATTTAACGCACGTTATATGGCTATGCCAACAATGCTTACTGTTCGGCCTATAGAGATAACTCTTTCTCAGTATTTTGAAAAGTAACAGCAGTGTGACAATTCCCTAGCATCTCTAGACATAAATCTAGCAACGCGTATCGCACTGCTGGAAATTATTGGCTGCGCTGACGGATTTATTTGTCGTTTTTATTGGAAATTATTAAGTCAGAGGGCTTTTTGTGAGAGAACGTGTTTCTGAGAATGTTTCTGAGAGAACGTGTTTCTGAAAGAAAAAAAAAAACAGGAAGATTTTGCTGCTTCCCACAAAACCGACAGCCTTTCAATCTTTCAATTCAGCAGTCACACCTCTCTGAAGACCTTCAGATTATAATTCTTTGTTCATGACGGTGCACATACGTTATCTTTATTCCAAACCAGCGCCTGAGTCTTTGTCGCCTCTTATTCGCAGAGACCGCACAGAGGCCTACTTCCGCAATCGTCCCTATAAACTTGCACTTCTTCAATTATTTTTTTCTTTATAGGAATTTTCATCGTTGAACGTCATTTTAATTAACCAGCGCAAGTTTGTTCCAAGTAGACCGCCATCTGAAGGTTGATAAAAGCTGTGAATATCTTCAAAAAAAGACAAAAATCACCGCATGATAAAAATACAGTAGTTTTCAGACTATGCTATTCTCAGCGATAAAAAAACGGTCCTGAGACCAAATTTCCAAGGCTGCAAGAAGTCTACTGCGCAATAATTCAATGTGATTCTGTGTTTTTATATTCCTTCTAATCGAAAAAAAAGGGATCGACAAGATCTGTCAAGTCCCATCACCCTTGTTAAATTATAATTTGACAAAACTAGTTCGGATTTTGCGCAGAATGCCATATCTGCAAGGTCAACATAATGACATTTTGACATTGCAAATAATAAAATGGCATATTCCAAAAATCACAAACTATTCCTACACCATCGCAGAAGCTGATGCTCGAGAGGGATTTGCCCATGACTTTTCTATAATGCCGCAAATTGCATTCCAGTCGTCCCACCGGTGACATTTCGCAAAAATCTGTCAGCGTTGTGACGAAGTATAGTTCAGTCTGAAATCTGTGGATCTCAAAATCAAATCTATCCGCAGGAAAATACAGATCGGATGGACAACTCCGATGAGAGCATTGCTGGTATTGCACATATTTGAACTTGGCTGAAATCCGTGCACACATTAAGAAGTATAAAAATAATCCCTATGATTAACACAGATTCCAAATATGCCCAGAATAATTATTGCAACACGCAAAATACAATTTCCAATAGATGAAAACAAAGGAAAAGAAAAAGAGATCACAAATAAAAACAAATTGACGACATTGTGGATGGGAAGAAGTGGACAAGCATGGGTAGTTGCAAGAATTGTATTTCTTCAGTGCGATAAGAAAAATTTCTGGGTGCGCCGGTGACGGGCAAGTGTCGAACACTGTTGCAAAAAGCGGCAACCGAATATTTTACTTGCCAGCATAAAAAAATGCAAAAATGTCTGCATAAATTGAGTTATCGCAGCCATTGATATCGAGCTATCGAACACCAGTAATCGCACAGCGCTGCGTTAGCAATAACAGCGAGGAAATTGACCCATCGCCGGCTTTAGTGTACAAATACAAAGTCATCACCAATGCACTTCTCTTGTATGCACTTATACACATCAGTAAAACGATATCAAACTTGATCCATCACTCCCGGTGATGTGCTGATATGGAAAAACATCAGAAGCAACAAAATCGGCAGCAAAAATTGACCCGTCATCACGTTGGCGATGGGCGTATGGTGCACAAGTAATAAAGCACCACCAGCAGCAAAAACGGATGCAAAAATTTACCCGTTGCCTCGAGTGAGGAAGGAAAAGCAAGAATCGAAATCTGCAGGCCCGTACCAAAATAGGTAACGATTAACCCGTCGGCGCCAGTGATATGATAGCATCGAGACGGGGGAAAGTGTCACCAACCGCAGAAACGGTAGCAAAAATGATCCGTCGCGCCGGTGATATGCTAGCATCGAGTACGGGGAAAAGTGTCACCAACAGCAGAAACGGTAGCAAAAATTGATCCGTCGCGCCGGTGATATGCCAGCATCGAGTACGGGGAAAAGTGTCACCAACAGCAGAAACGGTGGCAAAAATTGATCCGTCGGCGCCAGTGATATGCTACCATCGAGTACGGGGAAAAGTGTCACCAACAGCAGAAACGGTAGCAAAAATTGATCCGTCGCGCCGGTGATATGCCAGCATCGAGTACGGGGAAAAGTGTCACCAACAGCAGAAACGGTGGCAAAAATTGATCCGTCGGCGCCAGTGATATGCTACCATCGAGTACGGGGAAAAGTGTCACCAACAGCAGAAACGGTAGCAAAAATTGATCCGTCGCGCCGGTGATATGCCAGCATCGAGTACGGGGAAAAGTGTCACCAACAGCAGAAACGGTAGCAAAAATGATCCGTCGCGCCGGTGATATGCTAGCATCGAGTACGGGGAAAAGTGTCACCAACAGCAGAAACGGTAGCAAAAAGTTGATCCGTCGCGCCGGTGATATGCCAGCATCGAGTACGGGGAAAAGTGTCACCAACATCAGAAACGGATGGCAAAAATTGATCCGTCGGCGCCAGTGATATGCTACCATAGAGTACGGGGAAAAGTGTCTCCAACAGCAGAAACGGTATCAAAAATTTATCCGTCGCGCCGGTGATATGCTAGCATCGAGTACGGGGAAAAGTGTCACCAACAGCAGAAACGGTAGCAAAAATTGATCCGTCGCGCCGGTGATATGCCAGCATCGAGTACGGGGAAAAGTGTCACCAACAGCAGAAACGGATGGCAACAATTGATCCGTCGGCGCCAGTGATATGCTACCATCGAGTACGGGGAAAAGTGTCACCAACAGCAGAAACGGTGGCAAAAATTGATCCGTCGGCGCTAGTGATATGATAGCATCGAGTACGGGGAAAAGTGTCACCAACAGCAGAAACGGTAGCAAAAATGATCCGTCGCGCCGGTGATATGCTAGAATCGAGTACGGGGAAAAGTGTCACCAACAGCAGAAACGGTAGCAAAAATTGATCCGTCGCGCCGGTGATATGCCAGCATCGAGTCCGGGGAAAAGTGTCACCAACAGCAGAAACGGTGGCAAAAATTGATCCGTCGGCGCCAGTGATATGCTACCATCGAGTACGGGGAAAAGTGTCACCAACAGCAGAAACGGTAGCAAAAATTGATCCGTCGCGTCAGGCTAACATCGAGTACGGGGAAAAGTGTCACCAACAGCAGAAACGGTACCAAAAATTGATCCGTCGGCGCCAGTGATATGCTAGCATCGAGTACGGGGAAAAGTGTCACCAACAGCAGAAACGGTAGTAAAAATTGATCCGTCGGCGCCAGTGATATGCTACCATCGAGTACGGGGAAAAGTGTCACCAACAGCAGAAACGGTAGCAAAAATTGATCCGTCGCGTCAGGCTAGCATCGAGTACGGGGAAAAGTGTCACCAACAGCAGAAACGGTACCAAAAATTGATCCGTCGGCGCCAGTGATATGCTAGCATCGAGTACGGGGAAAAGTGTCACCAACAGCAGAAACGGTACCAAAAATTGATCCGTCGGCGCCAGTGATATGCTACCATCGAGTACGGGGAAAAGTGTCACCAACAGCAGAAACGGTAGCAAAAATTGATCCGTCGCGTCAGGCTAGCATCGAGTACGGGGAAAAGTGTCACCAACAGCAGAAACGGTAGTAAAAATTGATCCGTCGCGCTGGTGATTTGAATGATGGATAGATACATAGAAAAAGCACCAGTCACAAGCAAAAAACGGAAAATGACAGCAAAACTTGACCCGTGAAACACGGGAGCAAAAATTGACCTGACGCCACCGATGATGTGCACGTGTCGAGATCAAGCAAAAGTGCTATCCTATCCGCCATGCACCAATGAAAAGAACCAGCAGAAAAGTTGATGCGTCGCGTCGAGTGATGTTTGAGTTTCAAACAGCAGCAAAAACCCACGACGATTTTTCTGCGACGCAAGTGCCACCAAATGCATTCTGAATCCATCCTCCCCGTTTCTGGCGGATTTATGAAGTTTGCGACGCAATGTTTTCAATTTTATCACAAAACGTACGTGAATAGATCGATAGTTTGAGTCGATATTGTCAAGAGGATATCAAATCAACTCTGGCATGTGAAATTGTAAAAATGCGTGAGAATCGAAGTTCTGAAATTATGAAGAACTTTAAACTTCTTGGTTCGAAAAGACCATTTGGACGTCATCGCTTTCCAATTCTCTCTCCCTCTTTAACGGCTTCAGGAATCTCAGAAAATGGTCATAAATCGAGCTGGCAAGAAATTTCATTTGTCTTTCCGAGGTTTGCTCGGAGAATCACTGTGGATGATAGTTTTCAAAGGAGCAGTCACTTCATACATACATCATTTTCTCACCTGGAATTGTAATAAAAATGCTTGCAGCAGGTTGCAAAAAGTTTCACAATATGCGTGCGGCAGCGTTCTGAAACCCTACTTGAAAAGGAAACTTTTGCAATGAAACGCTAAACATTAAAAAAAAGCACCGAAACTGTCCTACGGGCATCATGAAAACTTTGAACTTGGAAACTTTCCGCCCGTCTTCCACAAGTCTTTTATCCATTACATTAATTAAAAAAGATCACCGTACTTGCGTTTACTGTTTTGTCCCAAAATTGTGCAAATATTCCCGTCTCGTTTATGAGATTCGGCGCGGGAATAAGTTTGCTGCCATTTTCTGGTATATTTGCGCGTTTCAGTTACTCGAGTACCTATACGTGTTCAAATAAAGTAAAAGCAGAGGGCTCGGCAAAACAGGCTATAGCAATGCCGTGTTTCCGGTGCAAGATGCATACCTCAAGTTATACGAAGAGTATACTCGTAGAAGGCGACCAAGAACAGGGAAATGGTTATGGAGTAATTGTTGTTTCTTTCTAGAGAACGAGTTCTGGTCTGATGGTGGTTGTCGGAGCGATAGATCCTGTAAC
>JASGXE010014229.1:0-12136 GCA_030068105.1 Sinentomon sp. SZTP_YWyxl | reverse complement strand
TTGATAATGTTTACCACAGTTACCCTGGATTGGGATTAAAGGTTCCGCATCACACATCCGTGTCTTTTGAGGTTTTTTTGCTATGTCTGTCACATCATGAGATTTCCTTTTTATCACTCCTCTCGAGAATTTTTCGTGGTAGGAATTGACAGGCACGATAATTGTTTTTTTTGATGTCCAAGATTTGCAATTAAAGACATTGAAGTTCAAGACATTGAAATTGAAAAGCATTTAACTGGATCACCTGGTTTGGAAATCAATACTCTTTATGATACTGCAGCTGACTTTCATAAAAAAGAGATATGTACGCAAGGAGAAGAACAACGGCAGTGGGTCGTGTTTTGCACGAATATAACGAAAATAAAAGGGGAAAATGATAACAGAAATAATAGCAATGAAAGCAATGACCATGGACACCTGCTTGTTTTCGTTTGGGATCGAGACGTTGAGAGAAAAAATTGGCATGTGACGACATTGAATGCGGAATATATCATCAGGAGGTATCTCAGCGTTCTTGAAAAAAACGAAACTCGAAGATTGAGACAACATATTAGACGAATATTTAATTTTTGGAGTCTGGCGGGAAATGCCCCCCATCGAAAAGTTTGTTTTGCTCTGGGCTGCGGTGGAAGTGGCACAGTACGGTTATTGGAGCTAACTAAATAAGAAGCAAGTTGCTTTTCATTTTATGTTCAACTATGCATCCAACCTCAAAGTTCGCGTTCAGTCGAAATGTTTTGCCTTTTCATGCACTGTGCAATAGGAATTCCAAAAAAGACGGAACCAATTTTCTTTATTCTGTTTGATGAAGCATGATTTTCTGTGCAATTTCCTGAATTAATCTCCAGACGCTTTCTTGAGTCAATCCAGGTATTTCGTATTCATTTGGGAGAATATTTGTTTATTTTTGGAGACATTAAGCAACTTTTTCCGTTTTTTGGAAACAGCACTGAAACTGGAATCCATCGGCTACCGATGCCATAAAGTCAATAAATGAAGGCGCAAGGCATTCTCTTTCTTTTTCAAAAAGGTAATCTGGATCGCCTGAAAATCGTATCGCCTATCAAACGGAGAAACAACCTGGCAAGATTGGGAACCGTTATGTGCGCGAGCATTGATCTTCCTTCATCTTTCTTGGAAAGTTGGAAAGTTTGTGATTGAAAATTGACGAGTTCAACATTTTGTCATTGAAAATTTTGAACGAACCTGTTACGCTGATGGCAATCATTGATCAGGTTCAAGGCTAAGAAAGGGTTGTTCACACATCAGTTTGTGCACGAATCATGTCACGCTGGCCCGAGAAAGGTATAAAAACCGGGGTTTTAGGAACGGTTAAACTCCACACGCCTAAAACAACAAGATCGCCGCCTACGCACGAAATTCTCTTTCACGCGTTCCTAGTTTATTTGACATTCTGAATTGATTTTAGCGCTGCAAGGAGTTGCAGGAAGGGAAGCAATTCCACGGTAAAGATGCCTCTGATCTGATGCAGCTTGTAAGCATTTGACAGCCGGTGCTCGCTGACTGAAATCGACGACTTTTCTCTCTATTTGCAGAAGTTTCCACCCAGTGAAGGGTCGTAATTGTGAAATCACGTAGCCTTTCAATTTTTAATTTTTGCACCCAATGACCATTAAAGTTTGATGGTCGCATCTGTAATTACATTATCTTCTCTATCAGCTGCCTTTCTTTATTGCCGCCTGGATTAACCGCTAACAGTCAACATTATTTTCCCTCTGCTAGTGTTAACATGTCCACTTTTCCCGCAGCTTCGTCACCTGTTTCAGTCGTTGCGAGCTTAAGGCTACCTTCCCCACACATCCTAACTGTGATCACTGCTCGCCTTCCTGCTTCTGTAGTGCAAGCCAGCAGCAGAAGCAGCATGGCCAGTATTGATCCGTAAGTTGCGATGGAGGGGGTGGGGATGCCACCTGGAGTAGCCATAAACACTCAACAATATGCTTCAAGCCACTTGGGCCGTGAGATCAGTAGACTTTGTGGTACAAATACAAAGAATTGCAGAGCTGTCGCCACCTCGAAAGGTGAAAAGAGTCGTTTTTGCGCATCCCTGGAGTGTCAACGACTTTTTCTTCTCCTTCCAGTGCTTAGCTACACATTGTTGTTCTTAACTGCCGTTCTGTGGTCGGCCTTGAAAACGAGTTGATTTTCTTGAGTTAGTGAACGCCCGCTGCGCGAATGTCACAGTTCTTTTTGAGGCCTGTTTGGAGCCGGACACTGCCAGCACTGAAATATTTCCTCTGGAAATCAAAATATACGAGGGCTATTCAAAAACAAGTGAGACTTTTGTGATAATTCCCCCTATTCTTCTTCCATCTCATTAGTTTAGTGATTTTTTCTAAAATTGCCTTCTTCTGCACTGGCTCACTTGTTTATACAAATTATTCTGGCCGGTAAACCGATGGTACAGGGTGTTTTATCAGGATGCTTTTAAATATCTGCCGCTTCCCTTGAATGCAGCTCACAGGAGAGAAAACACTTGCTTTTCACAAGCTTGGCCATTTTGTAGAAAAAGAAAAACCGTATTGGGTACAAGTGTAGTTGATAATTGAATGCAGTGCGCATCCAATGCCTTTCCTGGCCAGATTTTCCTCCGGATTCGCTTCTTTTGTCGTGCAGCAAAAACCGGTGTTGGGAACCTCTCTTAAAAACCAGGAACGTTTTTCCGGAAATCTATCAAATTTCCAAGAAATGTCTCCAAATTCCATCATATTTCTCGCCATTGATGCTTTTTGATGCAGTCCTTGACTCCTGACTCCCATATAAGGCTCTGCACTGTTCAATAACTGTTCCAGCAATCAATGGAATGCCCTCTGCTTAATGTTGTTGGCATTTTGGATTAACTTTTCTGAAAAAACTGCTCTCGTTTTCATCGGTATCAGAAAAATCAGAGAAAACATTGGCTGGAGAAAGAGCAGACTCTCCCGCAAAAACAATGAATAGGAAATTATTAATTTTTCCTGGAGAGCTGCAGAAAAAAGGACGACTTACTTTTGTCTAATATAGCAAAAACAAGGAAATTTCCGGCATTTCAATTCAAGAGATAATTTTCAAATGCATCCAAGATCCACAAGGCTGGAGCAAAACTTGTAAATTTGACCAGAGTACCACGCAACAACCATTTTCTGATTGTGGAACAAAAGAAATCTCCAGGGTATCAAGGGAAAGTCACAATGATATCAGTCTCACTTATTTTTGAACAGCCCTCGTACGTACGTACTCGGGTGTCTGGTAAATGCACGGATATAAGTACACAGGCGTGGTCCATATGATCATATGAACAAAAAAACATTCAGTGAAAAAATTTGCTCCGACCCCCCATTTCCCAGATATGGAGCCCCAAAATTGCCAAAATTAGCTTTTTGGGAGAAGCTCTGGGGCTGTTTGTGTTGTCCGTTCGGGCATCAAATTTTGCGAGGAGATTCGTCTCGAGAAATACTAAAGAAAATATTCAATGGTCAGATGTGTGCCGGTGCCCCAATTTGCTGCTATGAAATCCCAAAAAATAAAAAATCTGTCTGGGGAATGTACTGAAATTCCAGATGGGCGCTTTTGTAAAGTGGGCTGGTTTCAGTGTTATGGTTGCTGAGGTAACTGAAATGGTTAAGCCTGGCATGAACATGAACTGCCACATTCGGCATGTGTTCTACTCAAAATCCATTAACTGTCTCCAGCAACATCGAGATCGTTTTGTGTTCTATTAGGATCTGTAGTTATTTTACCCTGTCACTTGCTGCAATTTATCTCCCTCCTATGGTCTCCCGCGAAGCAGCCAAATTTTCGATTGATTTGTATGACTCTGTTTGTGCTCGAGTAGCTGCCAACGAAAAAGTCATGATTTGTGGAGACTTTAACGCATCGAATGCCCAAGGAGTACTTTGCCCTATGGATCGACCCCTTAAAACCGTAATTCCCCCGGCTCAATATACGTCTAATGACAAATTCTTCGAGGAACTTGTTTTGACATTTTCATTGAACCAACTTGTTCACCTTCCCACCAGATCCACAGAACGCTGTTCCTCGATTCTTGATGTTGCTCTGTGCAACATTGACTACCCTTGCTTTTCCGTTTCTGTTGTTCCAGGTGTCTCTGACCATGAAACTGTTGTGTTACAATGGCAGGACAATAAGACATGGGATCAGCTTCCTAAACAGACGGGCCCAACTATTCGAAATTTTCGCATGGTCAACCGGACTAAACTGAACCTAGCTTTGAAATCGAACCCGTTTTTCTCGTTTCCGTTCTCTGACTCTCTGATAGCCGAAGGCCTGTGGTTCGTCATCAAAAATACTCTTCTTTCAATTCTGAGTTTTTTACCACCTCTTAAAGTTACACACAAGGCCAAGTTCCCCTGGGTAAATAATTGCAAGCTAAAGAAACTTTTCGCCAAAAAGCGACTGGCCCACGCTCTGCAAGTTTAGTTCGGCAAGCATGATGACATTTTATCCTATGATATTCTGGGCAGATAATGCGCACAGCTTAATTCTCAACTATTTACTAGTTTCATTGACACCGCTCTGTCCAGCCAACATTGCCAGGGCTTTTGGGGTGCATCAAATCGCTAAAGAATGCCAATACCCACCTAAAATGTTGACAAATTACTCAGGCGATAATATTTCTGACTGAAATATCAGAAATGCATGAGCCGTTTTTTTTCTGTAGTGTTTTCTCTATACTTCATCCCAACCTCCGATTTTCTGAGGTTGCAGCAAGTATTCGTACTGCTCCACCTGGTCAACCTGACCGTTTACTGATATCCTATGCAGGTGTTCTTAAGCTTCTCCAATCGCTTTCCCCAAAAAGGGAGCTGGACCTGACGGTATTCCAACAAATATACTGAAAGAGCTGGCACCCTCATTTTGGCTTCCGTGTTCACTCATCTTTTACGGCTAATATCTGCAGAGAGATACTTCCCCCGCGACTTGAAAATGTCATTCCATTGCCGAAAAAGGGCATGCCTAATGATTTGCAGTGTAGTTATCCCCCAATTTTTTTGACCTGTATTGCATCAAAACTATTTGAGAAAGTACTTGTTAGCCACCTTCTAAAACATATTGCTGAGAACAACATCTTGCACACAAATCAGTTTGGTTTTCGGAAAAACTTGTCCTACGAATTGCAGCTTATTTATCTGGCCGATGATGTTTCCAGATCCCTGGATGCGGTTTACCCAGTGCATGCAATATTTCTTGATTTCTCTAAGGACTTTGACCTCGTGCCACACGATAAATTGATAAGTAAACTTATTTCTCTGAATTTCTCAGCTGTAACTGTACAACTGGTTTCATCATTCCTTTCTAATCGCATCCAGCAAGTGTCCGTAAATGGATTACTCTCTACACCTCGCCCTGTCCCTTCAGGGGTCCCACAAGGGCAGTGTACTTGGTCCGACACTTTTCTTCATTTACGTGAATGATGTAACTGATGGTCTGGGATCTTGCATTCACCTATTCGCCGTGATATCATCATTTACAGAGCGATAAAAAAATCTGCTGATATCCAAACACTGTCTGACGGTCTTTGACGCATTTCTGAGTAGTGCGATCACAGGTGATGAAACTGAATCCTGATGAATGCAAAACAACGTGCTTTTCCCGAGGTGTTAACCCTCCCCGTACATGATTCTCTGCTATTGCCATGTAATGTAAAACCTGTAAAACCTGTAATGCACTTTGCTGGGGTTGTCAAGTGACTTTTGGGAAACACTGAATAGATAGGGCTTTTATTTCTGAGAAATAACAAGGAATAAAGATCCCCACTAATTAAATGCGATCAGAACCCCTTCAACCTGAAGTGGATTGAGCGTAACGGTATTCACAACC
The DNA here is from genome assembly GCA_030068105.1 of Sinentomon sp. SZTP_YWyxl. NCBI lineage: Eukaryota > Metazoa > Arthropoda > Protura > Sinentomata > Sinentomidae > Sinentomon > Sinentomon sp. SZTP_YWyxl. Next base: position 6,295 of record JASGXE010014229.1, on the reverse strand, counting down.
CTTTCTAACTTTCCTCCCTGAAATGCCAATAGCAAGTGAATAGATCCATGCTATCCTGTATTGACGATGAATTCTCATTCGAAGGCGATACTGCAAACAAGCAGAGATGTCGAGAGATAATGATAGATCGGGCTACGTTTGCATTCCGAAATCTGATATCCCATTACCAACCCTGGAAGCTTGGAGTGGAGTCTGTTCCAATTCGAATGCATAACACCTGCAGCAGGCAGCCTGCCCAATCTGAACCTGAAATCTGTAGAAATAGTCCCACAAGAGAAGATAGAAAACAATCAAATAGCAGGGGTTGTCAAGTGACTTTTGGGAAACCCTGCATTCATGCTGCGATATGGATCATGTCTGGATATTTCTCGGTTTATTTGATGTGAATTGTTGAATCACGATTAGTTACGAACTGCTTCCACTAAACGATTTTGAAAGAACAATTCGTCAAGAGAAACAGAATTGCAAATCCACTAAACGATTTTGAAAGAACAATTCGTCAAGAGAAGCAGAATTGCAATCACACTAAACGATTTTGAAAGAACAATTCATCAAGAGATGCAGAATTGCAATCCCACTAAACGATTTTGAAATAACAATTCGTCAAGAGAAGCAGAATTGCAATCCCACTAAACGATTTTGAAAGAACAATTCGTCGAGAGAAGCAGAATAGCAATTCCACTAAAAGATTTTGAAAGAACAATTCGTCAAGAGATGCAGAATTGCAATCTGTTGTTGGTGCGACCATTTTTTGACTCCGAAACACCGGGTTGGCCAAATGAAAAGATCCATTTGGCCAGGCACCTAGTGCTATCCCTTCCCCCCACACTCAGAGAACGACCCCACACTGTCAAGAACAGCCTGCACCTGACTCAAATTCTCAACAACATCCATTACGACCCAAAAGACATTCTATTCAGCTGCGATGTAGAGTCTTTATTCACAAGAGTACCAGTCCACGAAGCATGCCAAACGTTGGAGGACAACCTCATCACCGCCGGCACACACCCACTCACCGCCCGAGAAACACATCGACTCGCCCTGCACTGCTTGACTTCATCATACTTTCAATTGGGAGACTGCTTCTACCAACAGATAGAATGGGCGGCCATGGGCAACCCCCTCAGCCCCGTCATCGCAGACATCTTCATGAGCAACTAGGAAGAGTCCTTTCTACAACGCACTGATCGCAAACCAAAACTTTGGCTCCGCTATGTTGATGACATACTGATAATTTGGCCCCACGACAAGTGCCACATACAAGCCTTCCTCAATGATCTCAACAATGCGCACCCCGCCATATCTTTCACCCATGAACTGGAAAAGGACGGCCAACTCCCCTTCCTTGACGTTCTGATTACCAAAACAGACACCCACATGCGCACATCCGTCTACCGAAAACCCACGCACACAGACAGATATCTTCATGCTGACTCCTGCCATCCAGACCAGCAGAAAACAGGCATCTGGTCTACCCTGATCCACAGAGCCCGCTCCATCTGCGACAAGAGTTCCCTCCCAGACGAACTCAATCATCTCCGAAAGGCTGCCTCCCTCAATGGCTACAATCCCTCCCTGATCAACAAAATACTGAAGCGTCAGAACAGTGATGTCCCTCCCAAACTTCGCACGGCAACCAGCAAGGCCGCCTACCTCCCCTACTTTCCCGGAGTCTCGGACAAAATTGCTCGTGCACTGCGCCGACACAACATCCATTCCCGCTTCATGCCACCACGCAAGATAGGTACCCTGTTTACGAAACACAAACCTCCGCCCCCGCCTGACCACTTGAACTCGGCTGGCATATACCAAATCACGTGCGAGTGCGACCGCGTATACATCGGTCAAACCAAACGCCCCCTCTTGGCCAGACTCAAAGAACATCAAAGAGACATCAGACGTGAAGACAGCGCTGCAACCGCCCTCTCCGAACACTGCAATGCTCACAACCACCACCCCCTCTGGAATGAAGTCAAAATCCTGCGCAGCGCCAAGAGCGTAGCCATAGATGATGAAGTTGAACAGCTTCGGTGGTCGCTGAGTTGCCTGCGTTTGGCCGCGCATTGTCGCTGGCATCGCAACACGCTGGCCGCTTTGTTCCTTTTCGCACGCTGCATATAGAGTTTTCACGGAGGAAACTTTAGATTTTTGTCATTATTTTGAAAACTATCCGGCCGATTTTCACGAAATTTATATTTTTGGAAAGCGGAAGTAATAATTAACATGAACGTGCAATTTTCTCGCAGAAATCGATCTTTCTTGGATCGTCTGCGTCAGAGAAAAAAACTTTTACAAAAATTTAAAGATGTCTTTTTGAGTTCGGCCAACCTGAATCACTTTCCAGATATACTTGTGAGAGTTTCCTCGCCGCTTTTGCCCTTTTCCCGGCAGTCAGTTCAAAGGTCGGACGCAAAAGAAATCAGAGGTAAAAGCATCACAGGCATACCTGCGGTGTGTCACGAAAAGGGTCTATTTTATGGGGTGTTGGGTTCTCAAAATGGTTTTTCAAGATTGGATGAACATTCACAGGCCTATCAGTGCATTTTGTGCGGCTGCTTAGTTGGGCTGATGACAAGGGCTCGGTCGGAGACTGCAAATGAATGGGGAATTGCCTAAATAAATGCTAAAATGCTATTGAATGCAGAAGTGCAACAAAAGACTTTTTATAACAATGACCACTCGCCTACATTTTTTATGAATAAAACCGAATTTCCTCAGAAAACTTTACTTCATCAAAGATGACAATTCCGGCCCTTCGAGTTGCGCTGTGCTCGTCCCAGGCGTCCTTCATGCATTTCAGGGCTTTTTCATTAATACCAAAGGAGCACTTCAGACCTCGAGTCAGACGGCGAGCATGGATGTAGAAGGCAGAGGGAGCAGTCCGTGGCTGCGACAATGGATCGGGGGACTGGGACAGAACGGACTGAGACAGAAGTGGACTGAGGCAGAAGTGGACTGAGGCAGAATTGGACAAAGGAGGGAGTTTTGGGGGGAGTTTTTGCATGGAGGTGGTTGCTTACACCTGTCCTTAAGCTAACCTGACCTAACCTCTAACCCGCAGAAATTAAAAAAATCAGCCTCCAAAAATGCAAAAATTCTGCCTCAGTCCAGTTCTGCCTTAGTTCGTTCTGCCCCAGTCACCGGTTCCGCGACAATGTCTGTAGCCTTTTGGAGATTTTATATTGAAAAGCATGCAGTCAAGAAGAAACTCATCATCGTAGCGCATTCCAGATGCACTTTTGCGGATTGCTTCTTCAGAAACAAGTTCACAATGATTTTTCTTTTTGAGAGGCAAGCCACTTATCGCTCGGTATTTGCATTCAAGGCATTCATTTTTCAGTTGCCGAATTTCCTGGACCAAAGCGTCATTTTCGACTTTGGCCTCAGTTAGCTTGTTTTCTGCGCTCTGAAGTGCACGTTTCACCTTTTCCAATTCTTGCGAAAGCACTTGAACTTCGCACGATTTCGAAGAATAGCTGTGGTCAGAGATACTTCTCCCTTGACCAAAACTGGGACCATCCAAAACTGGGAAGGTGGGTGTCGACGGTTCCTTTGGCGTGTCATCAGAAACGGCAACTTGCGAATATGTCTTTGTTTTTTTCGAGTCACTAAATGCTTGCCGACTCATCTCGTTTGCTTTGAGCCGAAAACTTCCTTTTCTTTGGAGAATGTTTGGAGATATATGACGGCAGATTTGGAAACACATGCGGCACTGCGTCTGACACCAGTTTTGGCTTGTCCCGCGGCAGTTCTACGTTTTCGCCAGCAACAACAAATTGATCACTTGTTATGATTAAACTTGATGAAAAGTGCTTCTGCAAGTGTACGATTTGTTCGAAAGGGCTAAATCTTTTCGAGGAATTGCTTTTTGCCATTTTCAAAAAGTTTAGGACTTTTTGGGGGTCGAAAAAAACTGATTTTGGACAGCGACTTGTCTTTCCGGAAGAACAGCCAGGCACGAAACAGGAAGGCATTTTGACTCGGATCATCCACCACCAAGAACACAAAGCAGCAGAAACGCAGGAACTCGAACGACAGACTGGTGACAGCGAGCAGGCAGAGCACGACGAATACACCTTGGAGACTGACCGATTGGGCGGCACAGGAACCACATCATGGAGGGAGCAAGAAGAGGCAGCCGCACCGTTCGTCCTGAGAATCGCAACAGTCAACCTGAGTCAACAGAGCCAGTGGAGAGCCAGGAGGCTCAGAGAACACTTGGACTTGGATGGGTTGGGTGGGTGGGGTGAATCATCAAAAACACGGACAAAGCGCTCATCTCTGATCAGCGCAAAAAGCTACAGTTGTTCCTTTTCCCGTCTTGTTTCGAACGACCTGCGCTCTGGCGGGAGTCTCCTTGAACTACGAAATTTCACAATGGCGGTCTCAGCTGTTCAACTTCATCATCTATGGCTACGCCAAGAGTATACTTCAACGGAACATCTTCGAAAGCATAGAGATCGTTCGGCAGGGTCCTGCAGCACCCAACTGGAATCAAGGCCCCTCCCTGCCCGCCACCTGGAACCCCTTTTTCTCCAAATCATAGTGTCCGCCCTTCCCCCACTCCCCTCCCCCTCTCCCCCTTCCCACACATCCTTCCCCACCTGTTAACCCAACTGTTCAGCTGGTCTCCAAAGAAACCGCAGCCACAACCCCACTTCCACCTACCTCCCCGAACGCCTTTGAGACACATCACCATGCAACGTCGCCGCTTTCAATCAGTCTCGTCTTGATAACGGACGCGCGATGCGCCCGAAACGTCGACTCAACTCGAACCATGGAGACAAAATCGTCGAAATTCCCGGTAAGGGTGATTTTTCATCGAAAAGATCACAGATGAAGCTTTTTAGTGTTGATGGGCAACGGATTTTTGCCAAAACATAGCTGACACGGTAGCGATTGGTTGGTGCATGGTTTGTGATAACGATGAAGCATTTCACTTGATGTGTGCACTCTTGTATGTCTTTGTGAGGTCACGCGAAAAATTTGCACTGTAAAAAGTAAATGAGAATGATAACTGCGGCATTAGAATTGAGAAACTTGGGCATGCGATCTAGCCATTGTCAGCAAAGGACATATCACTAAACGAATCGGTGAGAATCAAAAGGCCATATGTCCACATTTTGGCAATTTTGAGTCAAGAAAGGAAAAATGTATGCAACGCATGCATCCACAGTTTGCAATCAACAACTGAAATGGCTGAAATATTCAGTGTGAATTTGTGTTTTGGAATCAAAATGTTATATAAGTCCATTGACATATGACCTTTTCATAAACTTGTGGTGATTTGTGGACATATGACGTTTTGATTCTCACTGATTCAATTACACTTTTCTTTAGCGGAGTCTTGCATCAGATTATAGAATACATTTGCCAGACAATGTACAGCTAGTTTTGTAATCCTTGCAAACATCAAAATTTCGTGGATATATTGGAATATGTTGGATAAAATAAGGCCACATTGATCAAGAATCGATCAATCAATCAATCATCAATTCTCTTTAATTTGCTCAATTAAAAGCGAAGGTATAGCAATAGGGAAACAAAGACAAATTTTATCTCTGCGGTGACAAGAAGCAAACCAACATGACTTTCTGGCAAACACATGAACTATGAGCCTGACTACTTTTAGAAGCCACAAAACATTTCTCAAAAGTTTCAAAAATGGCATTCAGTCAGCGATCTGACAATGCGGCCAAAAGGGACAGGCACAAAAAGTGCTCATAAGCATGCATCTCGCTAAGTGATCGACTTGGACTCATATAGGCCAGAACATTAGTGGAACAAGAATGCCTTATTCTTATATTCGCCGCAGAGCAATATGCCGCTTTTCATAAGAGTCAGAGTTTTCCATGCCGAGTGCGCCCAAACAAACCTGCTCTGACAAAAAGATAAATGGATAAGCAGAATGATTTATGCTGGCAGGAACGCGCATCTGCTGCAGTTGCAGCGATGGTGGGCGTTCTTTCAGTCCTTTTTGCGCACAATTTACATTTAAAAACACATTTCGCAATCCAAGCACCTGCAATATCGACGTGAAAGTTCCGATTCCAGGGTCAAAGTCAGATAAATGCGGCTAACGCGATGAAATATGGAGGTTTTTTCTAAATTTAGAAAACATATTTCAATACCACTCTTCGTGTTCAATTGTTTGAAACGGATCGAGCGCATCTGTTTGCAAGCAAAATTGGCTTGGAAAAACACCAGAAAATTCCTGCATTCCGTTGTGGCCTGATTGGCCATTTCTTTCAAGTCGATTGAGTGTGTCTGTTTGCAAGCAAATTTGGTCTGGAAA
>JASGXE010014228.1:0-12027 GCA_030068105.1 Sinentomon sp. SZTP_YWyxl | reverse complement strand
AAGTCATGTTTCCATGGCATTTTTTATTTTTTGACATTTTTTCACATTTTTATATCTATTTTAAAGTTAATCGGCATCAGACACAGACATTCTAAATTTTTTTAATCTTTCACCTGATGTTTACTGATGTAGTTGTGTAAACTGCAGTTACATTTATAACAATGCACTGGTTTTGTCACCGATCATCGTGAACATGCTAATAAGCAATTGTGTTTTCTTTTTAATTTCCTTTGTCCGTTGCTGCCGGGTTTGGCTCTTAATTGATTTGGAATTCAATCTTGCTTATTGATCATTTTATTGGCTTTGCCTTCATTGAGCTTCTTATCGAGTGACCTAACAAGCTGAAATGGCTCCAATAAAGGTAACAGCAATGGTTGGCTTGGCTGGAATCGTGGTGCCTATACTGCCTTTTCTATTCATGGAAGATATTCAGTAGACATTTTTTGTCTTTTTAGGTGAATAAACCTTGTTCATCAAAGCCTTTTTTATTTGACCACTGACCAAGGCCCTCAATTTTTCTGATTTTTGTGATATGGTTCAGTGAGAACCATGGCGGTGTTTGCCTTTTTAAAAAAGATAACATTCAGCTTTAAATAGCAGCAGCCCCTTGTCTCTGGCAAAGTGTTTATGATTCCAATTTGAAATGCTGCTCCACATTTCCGGGTCATCAAAACTCACAATGCAGTCATGTTTCGCTCAATTGAGTGCCTTTTCAGTTTGACTAAAGGAGAAAGTGAAGCTGTTCTGAATAGGGGATATCAGTTTATGGAATTTGTTTGCCAATTCTGCAGGGAGGTTCAATCCAATGATCGTTATTGAGGATTGATATGTCAATTTTGTGTCATGATTAATCATGTTGTCTTTAATTTGTGATAAAATTTGTTGAATTTGAAATCCTAAAAAAATTTCAAGATCTCCATACCATGACAAATGTATTGAAAGTGTGTGCTTGGTAGGCACATGATAATACCAAAGCATAAACGAACTGGGAATTTTTTATACAAAACCATGTGATCTGCTGGTATTTTACATTTCTGAAAGTCTTGAAATATATTTTTTACAGAGTTGCAGTCAATAAACAAATAATGGATACGAACACGTAAATGGAAAAGTAATAAACCTAAACCTAACCTAATAAATCTAATTCTCTTGATATAAATTCAAATCACAATTTCACATTATTGGTGGGATTGAAGAAAATCTCCATCTTTTCTCTGGCTAGTGGTTTGTACATCAAAAGAATTTCTACAATTATAAGGCAGATACCTATTTCTTTTCTCATTAATGATTCAGACCAATGAAGAGCCTCAGGCATGCATGTTCTGTTGGAATTTTGGCATTTTGATTTTGCTATGCAGCGCTGATACCGATGGAGGAACTATTTCTCATTTTTGAGACACTGGGATTAAGATTAAGAAGTTCAGAAGTTATTCAACAGATGGCCAACTTGCCTGCCAAGACATGAAGAAGATTGGACGTCAGGACTCGTGGACCGATGCTTGGTCACTCACTGTGCCACGAGAACTTTTCCGTTTTCATGAACTGAAATGCCACTTTGAGGTGATTCCCCTTTTCGGTCTTTTTACGAAAATTGGAGAAAACCCCTTCTGGTCTGAATTAAAAGTATGTGGTTTTTAGATTTTTCAAGAGATTTGCAATTTAAATATTTTGCATGATTTTAGGTGGCTTGCGATTGGTCCTGAATAGCCTTTTGTCATGAACTTCCATCACTAAGGGAACATCTGACCTCAGAATACACGTTCTACAAAATTACAGGATGTCCCATATTGCACCAGTGAAGTCTTTATTTCACTGCAAATGAAGCCATCCTTCGATGTTTTCTTGCTTTTTGAACTTGCGCTTGAAATATCAAAGACAAACAATTTGCCTCATCACGACCGTCATCTCTCACTTCAACCAGTCTACTCAGTTTGACGCATTTCATTCAAAAGATGGCAGCACATCATTGATTTTCCGTCACTTTGCCTCTCTTCATCATTATTCATATCGCCAACCAACCTCGTGAAGATGAAAAAAGTGCTCGTAGAATGTCCCTCTCCACATCCCTTGTGCGGCAGGTTCACTCTGCTTGTCAGATGCCATCCAACATAGGACCAAATCAAACTCAAAATGGATGTCGGACCCAGTCCGACATGGGACCAGATAGGAAACAAGAGAGGCTGGATCCAGTCGGACTCGGACTGGGTCCGACAAAGGACTGCAAAGGGTTTTAAAAGGCATTTATGACAACAGCATGAAATTACTTTTGCGTTGGTCAATTTGAGTGCCCTTAAATTCCATATTTTTCTTCAAAAAGAATTCTCATCACTTATTTCTGTTGTATTTGTGTTTATCTTCACAAATTCGGACATATTCCGCTGGCTCATTGTCATGGTTGCCCTTTACCCACAAAATAGCAACAGCTTGGAGACATAATATTCGTACACTGAGCAAATGCTCTCAAATTAGAACACATATAAAAACAAACCGATCAAGAAAGTTTCATTTGTGCGTTTCAAGTTTTCTTTGAGAGGAGGAGAGGCCGACTTGACAGACAGTCCTCTTCCAAAATCTGCCAAAAGATGGAAAGGAGTACAATTGAAAAAGTAGAAGGGAAATATGTTCCTCTCCTTACAATTGTGTCTGATATACCTGGTCAAAATGGTTCATACTGACTGAAAGTCTTAAGCATGCATGTGTTTTGGGATGTTTTTATTTTGAACCTCCTTCTTATTTGAAAACACAGCCAACCAAAGTGGTTCAGGCAAAGAGAAGTCAACAGGCATGCATGTGTTGTGGGAAGTTTTTTTTCAGAGCCGTTTTATTTGAAAATACAGCCCACCAAAATGGTTATAGAAAGCCAAAGAAATGCATGTGATTAATTTGCAAAGAGGGATAAAGTTTTTGCCTCCGCCTCATTGTTTTCAGAAACTCATGGACAATGTGATTTGTTCCCACGGCAAGGGGGAAGCCAACGTCACACACCTGTGACGATTTTTTGGATTTAATTTAGAGATTTAGATTTTATTTAGAGCAGTTTGTTTTGGCACATCGGCCTCGTGATTGATCACTGGCGGATAGCGACTATATACTCCTCCGTCATCAAAACTCTTTTTCCTGCCAATTGGCTGCAAATAAATTGTGTTTTGCTGGTGGTTAGGTCAAAGTACATTGTTCTGACCTATTCTAACCTAACCTCACCTAACCTAACCTCTAGCAAAATATTGATATTTGCAGCCATGGCACGCACTCGCGACTCCGACCAAAAAGCATTGGGAGAATTCCGCTTGTGATTGATCAGGTCTATGCTTGGAGTCATGTCCTGTGAATCTGTGAGCATGTATCACAAAATGTCACACCACTCCACCTCCAACCACATTCAATCCATGCTAATTTAAAAGGAATGTGTCATATGATCTTGGACTTCTGTCCTGGGATTCCATTATTTCCTTAGCTGCGATATGCCAGTTGTCAAATTTCCACCTGAAACCTTTCAGTTAGATGGATGTCCAGTTTTCTGACCGTGTGACCTAAAATTGGTGCAGAGATCAATTTTGAAGGCATAATCCAAGGGACACTTACCCATAGTGCCCACTTATCTGGATCTTGTGTAACTTACCCATGATGCTCACTTATCTTGTATCAGAGTTCACCGATCTCCAATCACTGAAAGCTTGACAGATCATGCTGCCTTACATCCCTTGTGTCAGAGAGAAATGCATTTGGTGTTGTATGCGTTGGCATTTGTGTGTATGCGTTGGCATTTGGTAAAAGTGATGTTAAAGCTTCTATCTAATTACTATTTGCTGATGAAGGCAGGCTGTTAACGAAGAACTAGTCTTCTAATTGAGCATAGTTGCTTAATTGGTGGTTGACTTTGGAATCAGCATTTATTTTCCATTTCGTTGTTTTGTTTCCGTTCGAATGCACCATCAAGTTGGCGTCCAAAAAATTAATTAATTTGAAAATAAATTTTTTTTTTCAATTTAAAAACGGTCACTTCATGGAAATTGTCAGACCCAGATCTCGGAGTCCGGAGGGTTGAGACCAATTTTTTGCAAAGTATTTCTGCTCACATAAGCGGGACTACTCGCTAGGCTTACGCCATCGCTCACAAAGAGATCATAAGGACGCTCCCAACAAGAGATTGTTTCACCACTCATAATTTACCACTTCACCATGATCCGATAGACACCTCGCCATGGTATGGTGCTCACTTAACCCCATTAGATTAGCGAAACTAATTCACCAAGTTTCCATCCTTCGTTCTGACCTTGCACCATGAGTTTGGTGGTCCAGGAATAAAATTCACAAATGCAACTGTTGAATTTCAAACCACACATACAACTGGAATGAGCAATGGTTTGGCATAGGTTTCTTGTCTTTCTGTCATGTTACGAAATATCTTTCATAATTATCGTTTCTGCTTTCACTTAACGCTTCGGCATTGAATATCCAAGCAGACTTCTTCGAAGAAAAAGACACATCCATTCCAGAGTTGTCATTCTTTGCAACTGAAAAGCAATCGCTGTCGGATCCTGTTTGCGACGGAAGTAATCTCAATCAGGAAAAAAGTTGGAGCCAGGATTTCTTGAAAGGAAGGATTTCAAAGAAGTTCTAGATGATGCCAAGAGGAATGCGTGTTGTGGCACGTTTGTAGAAGTTGAAGAAGGAGCAGTGGGTTACCAGTTGGACGATGATAAAAGCAGCCCAAAAGATGCCAAAAGATCCTCTGCTGCTTACTGATGCGGGTGTTGCCTCTGAAAATTCAGGTAATCTGTTTGCTTCTGGGGTGTACATAATTCTCTGGGGGCGTGGACTCCCATCGGGGGGTCTGGCAAAACTTCTGATTCCCAGATCACCGGAAGGAAAGTTGTTTGATCTGAATCTCTGAGAGATCGATTGCTTGCAAATTCCCTGAAGAATCGTCCATGCTTCTCCTTGCCAAACAACGTTGCAGCCTTCCCTTCTTGCTCTGTTTGCTGAAGTGAATTCGGTGTTCTGAGCAGTTGCCAAGTTGAAGGCTTCTTCAAAAATCACAGAGTCGGAGAGTAGAAGGTGAGACGTTGCAGACAGAGAAGTTGATTTGACCAATGGAGTTGCTCACCTCCAATCTTTTTCAACTTGATGGTTGGACTGGAATGAAGCCTCTTCTTCTCTGTAGCTGACTTTCTCTTTCACTTAGTGGCTGCAAAATGCTCGAAAACAGGTTTTTCGTATTGGTATCGTTCATTGGAGCAGAGCAAAAGGTGCAGGGAGATTACTTGTAAACAGTAAGCAGCTGTGCTGGGAGATCCAGAGATCACCTCTTCAATGCAAAAAAACCTCTGTCAATCCTTTCATTGTGCATAATATGTGGCTCACTGCCTTTTTTCCCTGTTGGGTTTTCAAAAGAATTACCTCAAAAAGCTTTTCCTCCTCTCCGTGTGAAAGCTTCACACGGAGAGGAGGGAAATCCTCAAACTCGCTGTCAAATATCTGTCGCTTCACCTGCAATTAACACACTGGCCAAGTTTACCGAAATAGGTGCTGAGTCATTGTATACGGTGCTGCTCAGCTCTGAAAGATTACCCAAGCAAGACGATTTTCGTCACTTTTAGCAACATTGCCGAACAAGCAAAATGCGAGGGACGGGACTAGATTTTCCTTGTTTCGGAACATTTCTGGTCCCTGCTTCTTCCTGCAGTCTTTCGGCTTGTGTCACTCCATGTGAGACCATCATCCAGTTGTGGATAAAAATGCACTCTCACTGGCAAAAACTTGTTACCAAATCCACTATCCAATTCCCTACAGACAGAGCACACCTTATCAAACAAATAAAAACAGGTTTTCTCATCACCTGTGTCCCAATGCCGAACCTGACTTTGGTGGCAGCAAATGGAAGCAAATTTTAATTCAAATGGAGCCAACTTGCAAACGCTTAAAAATTCTGAAATTGCAAAATTTGAAACTGGTTTTTTTTCTATCTCAAGTACCCGTGTCAAGAAAATCACAAAAATATTGGGAGTCATGAATTTCCGGTCGTTCTTGTCCTGCAAATGACATGAATTCTTGACCTGTATTGATCAACAACGCTGTCCAAAGGCTGGTGGTACGAATATAAACGAGCAAAATTCAAATATGGATTTTTTTAAATCCATCCATATTAATTTTTGCAACAAGCGGGTTTTCTGAGAGGACATTCCAGGAGTTTTTAACCAGACAGATGTGACACATTTCCGCTCCATGACCTCGTCATTCACAGAAAAAGTATGAGTAAATGTCTGCAAAAAACCTGGATACGCATAATGTCCACTGTCTGTCTCTCGGCTATCAATTAGGCCTAGGCAAGAGTTATCAAGGGAAGCAAAAACAGCAGGTACAAGTGTTACGTTTTCGCTCATTGTGGACTACCACAAATATTTTCTTCGTTTGTTTTCGTCCGGTGCTTGGCACTTCTGCCACATGAAAAACTCTAAAGATTAACAAATAACAATCACCTGAACCGATTTCGTCATCTGGTCACGATGACATCATCAGCAGCAATGAGGTTCTCTTCTGAGCTGGTTCGAGCAGACGACAGGATTGTGATCCTTGCATTCAATTTTCTTTGGATGAGAGCTGGAATTCTGAGCAATTTTCCAGATTGAAATCTTAAACTTTCGGTTGCCGGTCCATTGAAGGATGTGGAAAAATAGGGGTACCCCCTCTTGAAAAGGCAATACCAATTGTGATTGAGTCCTGTGGCTTCCTCAATGCTGATGCAGTCATCGGTTCGAAGCCGGCTGACTGACTGTGTGTAGATATATTGCATTCCACTCAGTTGCCTAATTTTAAAAGTTTTGGGGAGGATTCCGATAAAACACAAAACACGAAACATATTTCTGAGCAACTGGTAATGTATTCTTCCATTCTGCACTATCCATAACTGGAACCACTTCAGTCCAAAACCTGCCATTTCTTGGAAGGAACCAGGCCTGTCTAGTCACAGTTTGCTGAGACAAAAGACAACATGGCACGTATACCTAAAAAATTGCCGAAAATTTGCAATTCTTGATGTGCATTTCTGAGTGCTGACTGAACTTGCATGTCATTTTTGATGGCTGCATTTAGAAGAAAATTTTTCTGAATGCGACAAGATTTTTTCGAGACAATTTTTCTTTTTAATTGGACAAGATTTGGGAGCATACAAATTTAGAAATGAGTGAGGTCGAAATGAAAAATTATTTGAAAAAACTACAAGGATCACTCGTGGAGAACATGGGAATTTAATCCACATAACAGACGCTTTGCATTCATATGAAAGTCAGATTAATGAGGAATTTAAAACCATTACAACCCGTGTGAAAATATTTTTAAGGTGAAATGGCAAACACCATGAAAAGAAATTTCACAAATATTCTCCATTTTATCGGTAATTTAGTCGAGTCCATTCATGAATTACAAAGGAAAGAAACCCTCGGATATTGTGGAAACCGCATGCTGCTGAGTTCTCTGATGGTTGAACAAAAAGTAAGGGCAGACCTCCTTAAGCTACAGAAAGGATTAGCAAAATTCGGACAGAAATTGGCAATACCAATTAACTCGATCAGCCAGTATCACAAAATACAATCAACGGATCGTGTTGTGGCTGGAAACTAACTGATGGTAAATTTTAAGGTCCCTGTTATAGCTCGGGAAGAACGATGGACCCTCTACCGAATATTTGCGGCCCCTTTTGCTTATCAGAACCAAACATGCATTGTTGCTCAAGTGGGCGACACAATACATGCGTTCTTGCTGAAGTGGGTGACTTAATTGCAATTAGTCAAGATGACGCACGATTTGCAGCAAATCATTTCTTGAGAATCCTCTTTGTGCCGAGTCAATGTTCAATGCGAAGAGCGTTGAAGACATTGCTTCAAATTGCCCACTCACATGTAAGGACAGCAAGTAAACTCTGGTATCCCAATTTGGGAATGGAATCTTCTTTGTGATTCACCCAGAGTCACCTTTGGTAATCTTTTGTGACGGTGAAGTTGTGGAAACCGTAGAAACTATGGAAGCCTATGGAACTTTAGAGATTCATTTGCCTTGTTCATGCACAGTGCATGTCGGTGAAAAAGCTGAGTGCTTAAAAAAAACCCGACATTTCCATGTGACAGCAAAGATTCAAAGGAATTAACTATCGGCCGTATTCCCCATTGCAACTCACCCTCAGGTGCCACTCATAAGTCAATTCAACAGAGGGATGCATTTTTCCAACAATGCAACAGGAATAAGTGTTGTGCATAGAAATGAGATTTTCACAACACAAATCTGTCCATTGAATTGGTTATTGAGTGGCACCTGAGGGTGAGTTGCAATGGGGAATACGGCCGTATAACTCACACATTGCCTTCAATGTGGACCAAGTACAGAGGTTTAAAAATTAATCTGAGGAGTCATGACTCTAATCACTTGATCTTCTCTAACATTCAAGAAGCTTTAGATTCTTCATGGACAAACCATACCCCAGTGCTAAACATAATCCCAATACAGCCCTTAAATAGTATGTCAGACTTTAAGTTCATGCATCTGATTGATTTTCAAAAACCATACCTACCTCACGCCTTCTTTGCATGGGTAATAGTGCTCACTGTTTTGGTGTTTTACATAATGTGGCAGAATTGTCTGCTACCATTCCAACACCACTCATGGTCCCCAACCCAGTCTATGCAGAGACGTAACCGCTTTTATTTGAACAAAAGGAAGCCTAAAAAGGAAAGATTTTTGCCTATGCCCCTTCCACCCAGAAATAATGTGGAAGATGAGCCCGTTTGCGCTGAATTAACCCGAGAAATCAACCCACAGAACCCTTCGGAACTAATTGTGACATTTAAAAGAGATGCAAATCGTGATTCAAGCTAAAGGCTTGTTCACACCTAACGCAGGTCAGTTGACGCGTGCGTCAACCAAAAGCTCAACAATGGAAAATAATTGTTAAAATAATAATGTTTATTTACTTATTTGCTTTGTGATGCAAGAAGCCTTGCTCACCTTATAAACAAGCTACAGGCTTGTCTGCTTCTTTGCTCAATGCTTGAATAAATTTTAATGCGTTATTTACGAGTACTTTCCAATCTTTTAGAGATTGATTTTAGAATTTACACATATCCTTAGTGAAAGTGAATAGTGTGTGGTGAAAATGAGTTGCCTTACGTATACACGTTTCATAGACAGTGAAAATAGGGAACGTAAGATTCCGGTGATCGAACTAGATGACCTCATATACAGTGCCAGATTTAG
Source organism: Sinentomon sp. SZTP_YWyxl (assembly GCA_030068105.1). Classification (NCBI taxonomy): domain Eukaryota; kingdom Metazoa; phylum Arthropoda; class Protura; order Sinentomata; family Sinentomidae; genus Sinentomon; species Sinentomon sp. SZTP_YWyxl. The sequence goes on along the minus strand of JASGXE010014228.1, from coordinate 2,781 downwards.
CCTAAAGAATTGGTGTCTACAATCACCTGGCCCTTGGCGAGAGCTTGAGATCGAAAAGTGTTAACCTGAGAGGCTTGGCTATATTTGGCCTCAGATTTCTATGAGCAGGTAAAGAACCTGGACATAGAAAACTATGCCAAATGCCAAATGAGGGCTGCAATTATGGAGAAACTCAAGGAAGGTGGTGTGTTGCTGAAACACCACATGCATATTCAGACACCTTCAGAGTGGTATAGCCCAACTGAACCAGCTCCAATGTTTGCTGCTCCTATTAAGGAACGTCGTGGAGTAAACTTTAGATACACGCCTCTATCGCTCGCAGGAAGAAGTACTCCAGGGCATAGCAGGGTACCTCACTAAAAGCAACAATTGCATGAATTATGGGTACAAATAAAGGAATGCATATATTTTATTTCAAATCTACATGAAGTTCGTTCTCATATTGCAGATATGAAGAGTGTTCACAATACCATCATCCTTGGTCTGAATAACTGGGACCACTGCATATCATGTGACCATCAACTCCACTGTGAAAAATTCGTTCATCAGAACCCACAGTGTCGACCAGATGGGAAACTGCATTAGCTGGAACCGTCATCGACAAGACGGCGAGGACTGGGTACAAATACATGTGGTTATCGGCCCAGTTGTGGTAAGAAATATCCAGCTAATGGTTATCAACGACGAAATCCAACTGGACCAAGTCGAGCCAGTAGACGAGCCGGACTTCGTATTTGGAAGAATATTCATTCAACAGCTGCAAGCCCCCATTCTTCAATGATATGCACCTCTGAAGGCAATACAGGCCACACCGGAGACTTGGAGGGATGATATTACACTAGAGTCAGTATTTGTGGACATGGAATTTGTGTAACGGAAAATATTTACTGTTTATGAGTTCACTTTTGAAAAGTAAAATAAATTTTGAGAAGAGTTAAAAGGTGCATAAAATTTTGAGTGAGTGAAATGATAGAAAGTGATTGAATGAAAGAAAAGTTTTGAGAAAACTTTGTTTTTTTAACATACAGTATGGTTTAAAAATCAGTAAATTTAACATACAGAGTGGTTCAAAATTAACACTTCGAAAATTTAAATTTTTTTTGGATTTAAATTTCAGTACAGTCATTGTTAATCGGGCGATCAACGTAGCTCTGAGGGGTGAGATGTGTTTGGATAATAAATGACGGGCATCAACCATAAAACTTAAAGAAATTAAAATGCAGATTGGATCACGCGATTGTGCATTGGCATTTCGAGTTGTGATTCCGGATCACGAGATGATGATTAACAAACATTGTTTCAACTTTCAAAATGGGCGAAACAACCAGTCAGATCGTATGATCACTGATTCAAGGCCAAAGATTACATCAGCAGTTGAGTTTCAGAAACATTGTTTTGAAGCCACCACGCGAAGAGCACGTGGCTGAGAAGCAATGAGTTGATTCTAAAATAAAAATCAGAGACAAAAATTCAACTGACAACTTTTCGGTTTAATTTATTACCGACGCCACTTGTTAAAGTCAGGAAACAAAGACAAGGCGATTTTCGCCAACAATTGCTGGTAATTTTCCTCCAACCGGGTATAAAAACGGAATCACCGAATTGGTATGTGTGTTTGTGGTTGTTCAGTATCCAAGTTACGTTCAGCAAATCACAACGTCAAAACTCTTCCAGATTCCTTTCAGAAAACTCTCAGAAAATTATCGTTGAGAATGTTTTTATTTTTGGTGTTTGTCATATTCCTAATTATGATTGTAAGCTGTTTTGTTGCTTGCGAATATTGTTCCAAAGGTGTAACTGTGGAAAGCATGTAAGTCAAAGAATAAAATCGTGAAGTTAGTTCAGCATTCAGAAATTCAGTGTTTCTTACTGGTAGTAGCCAGGGTGAATTTTGTTGGGCAAACACACCAAGATCAAAAGAGAAATGAACTCGCGAGTCTTTGGGTCAACTAGAAAAGTCCAGTCATTCGGTGGGTTAAGTTTCAGCTTTTCTCCAAACAGTTAGCTTGATCAGAACTAAAATAATAGTTTAATTATTTGTCGAGTCCAGAGGAACCAAAAGTTGGAGAATGGTTGAATTTTAACACCATCGAGCCAAATTTGCAGGACTCGTAACAATATCATGGAACCCTTTTCAGAAAATAGCCATGCAATTGTGTTCCTCTTTGGTGCCAGCAGGCGGCACAGGGTGTGCTTTTTCTCTGTGTCTGCAATTGTGTACCCCTCTGACATAAACAAACGGTTTTCTTTGTTTGTCGATTCTTGCATTTTCTTCCTGCTTTGTTTTTTCAGATTCTATTTTTAGTGCGGGCTTGGCAAAATATGGGGTTTAGTCGTTTATAGTCAAGTCAGGTTGGTTTGGTTCGGTCCTGGGATTTTCATTCGGTTTCAATTTCACTGCACAGTGAACCCAATCTGACCTAACCGACAAAAAATGCACGCCCTGCGCAGTATGCTGGTGCTAAAGGGGACACACAATTGCACGGCTAAGAGTATTGGCTGTTTTCTAAAAATATTTTCCTGCCATACCCCCGTATAAACGACTGAACCCATTATTTTTACCATGGTCAACAATCAACGCTTAAATGGTCCTGTTTCAAAAGTGGGCTGCGAAGGTGTACTGAAATTGAAGAGAGAATATTCTCAGAGGAAAGCGATAAAAAAAATTCAGAGTTGCTCTCTCGAACAGTTGACAAACAGTCATTTGATGATTTCTGGGATCTAAGGTTTGAAGAGGGATTATCTGAGGTTGAGGAGGAATTGAAACATTGGAGAGATGGG
>JASGXE010014227.1:0-11760 GCA_030068105.1 Sinentomon sp. SZTP_YWyxl | reverse complement strand
GTGAAAATCGGCCGATGTTTTTGATATAATGACAAAAATGTAAAGTCTACTCCGAGAAAACTCTATCTGCTGCGTGCGAAAAGGAACAATGCGGCCAGCGTGTTGCGATGCTGGCGACAATGCGCGGCCAAACACAGGCAACTCAGCGACCGCCGAAGCTGTTCAACTTCATCATTTATGGCTACGCCATTATGTTGTCTGAACGACTGGAAACGACACGTGCATTGTTTTTGCATAAAGTGAAAGCGCAATTCCTCCGAAATTGGGGTTCATTGAGGGGTAACTCTGCTTGATCCACAAAAAGGAACACGATTTTTTTTCGTTGAACACAGAAAACGGTCGCTTTTTCGAATTGAGATGGGTAAAAATTCCAGCCATGCAGCCACTGTGCAAGTAACTGCACTCTAAACACGAAGTTCAGTTTGGAACACGAAATTTTAACATGGGCTTAGACAGGAAGTGTTCTTAAGAACATCAATGGAACACTTGGGTCTGTTATTGGAACACACTGAGTGTTCCATTTCCAGGTATTTGGAACACTTAAGGTGTTCCAATGGAACACTTAAGGTGTTCCAAATCGCTCATGTGTTCCAAATCTGTGACAGGAATGTCACAGATTTGTAGCACCCGGTGCGTTCCAAGAACACACCAAGTGTTCCATAAATATTCTTAAAAGAACACTTCCTATCTAAGCCCGTGTTAAAATTGTACCTATAGTGTTCCAAATTGAACTTCGTGTTTAGAGTGTGTTCAATGATGTCCTGGTTTCCAGACTGACATCCAAAGGCGCTTAAACACTGCTTCGATGAGTCCACAAAACGTCTTCAAATCCTCTCTTGGGTAAACGAAACTAACGGGGGGGAGGGGACAATCCAGAACCGGGGGACAATCCAGAACCTTTTGCACCTTTCTTTAAATCAAGATAAGGAAGAAGGGGGACAATCCAGAACCTGCGAAGGCCTGCAAAGGGGACAATCGAGAACTCCGCTGATGTGACCAAAGTACTGGGTGTTCGCGGTCGGTATTTTTATTTTACATTTTTATTTTTCAATTTAGGTATTCTTTTGGATTCTTTTTTGTCAGTTTTCCACTTCACACGGAAGCGCAGGGAAACCACTGTTGGGCCGAGAATTAGGTTAGGTCAGGTTAGGTTAGGTTAGGTTAGGTAAGGTAAGGTTAGGTCAGGTTTGATTGGGTGGGTTAGGATAGGTTAGGTTAGGATACATTCCGCATCAGGAGGGTTCAACTTACACAACCTAATCTAACCTAACATAACCTAACCTAACCTAACCGAACCTAACCAAACGCAATCTTACCGAAAGAGAAAATCAAGCAAAGAAAAAAGGCAAAAAATAAAAAACACAATCTTACAACAAAACACAAAAATGTTGACCACCCTGTACTTGCAATCCATCAAGAAGGGTTCTTGATTGTCTTCTTATGACTCATTTGTCGGTTCTCGATTGTCCCCCTTCTTCTTTATCTTGATTTGAAGACCAGTGCAAAAGGTTCTGGATTGTCCCCGGTTCTGGATTGTCCCCCCCCCGTTAGTTTCGTTTACCCCCTCTCTTCAACAATTTACTTTCTCAAAACCAAAACAGTGCGGGAAAAATTTGGCGCCAAAATCCTGCATCGCTGAGTTCCCTTTTAACTTGAAACACGTGAAATGTACAATTGTTATCAGTGCGATGTGTAGGTACAGTAAGTTGCAAAAAGCCTGTTACATATATGCGCCACAAGTCTCCCGTCATATGGACGAATAGGGTTTGAAGTGTTTTCTCGCACTGTGGCTGTGAAATTGACGCCTAGTGAGCAAGGTGGCTATCCTCCCGTTTGTTCTCACCAGCCAGAGTGAAGGCAGGGTGTTCGGGGTTGGCGTTCGTTCTGAAAATGGTGGTTTTCGAAGCAACAAGGCGTCGGCATGAGGCACACCAACGACAAGTGGTTAATTCTTGTAAAATTTTATTTATTCGAGACCACCATAATAGCTCGGAGGAGGCATCCGACAGAGACGGCTACTCGAGATTCCGACTCCAAATAACCAATCACGATGCTTGATGCACAGCTACGAAATGGCAGAATGCACAAAACATGATGGTCCATATGACGGGAAACTTACGGCGCTTACTGTATACAGTATGCAGGGGGAATGTAAGATGATGATTTCCATTTGCAAATTACTTGCTACACATATGGAGACGAAATTGAAGAAGGTGATTTCCTTTTGCAAAATACTTGTAACACATATTAGCTTAAATGGGACATCTTAGCCAATGTGTGTTACAAGTATTTTGCAAAAGGAAATCACCATCTTCCATTACGTCTCCAAATATGTATAACAAGTATTTTGAAAATGTAAATCATCATCTTCCATTCCCCCTGTATATGTAACAGGTTTTTTGCAAACGTATGTACTGAACAGCGGAGTTTGCATTTCGACACGTTCTACCAAAATCGAGAAGATTTGCTGTTGGGGGGGGGGGGTTGAGCGGGCAAGCTGAAAATTTCAGGTTGACAAAAGGGTCCTCTCCCCCTCCAATCATGACGTTTCCGATGCCCCTGGTCTTACTCAAAAGCTTTCAGCAGCAACAATGTCCCAGCCCCGGCAGCTATGGAAACAAGGCGACTGACACAACCGCAATCGGTAAATCAATTCAGTTCCAGCATAAAATTGAACCATGATCAAAACGTATGCCGCACCTTGGCTCTGGAAACTGGTTGAGCACTCAACAGCAAACCGCACACCTCTTATCTAATTCATCAGCAAGCGAAACGAGGGTGTCAAAGGGAAAACCGATCAGCTACTTGCTTCAGCTCGGTGCTGGATTTGGCAAAACCGAATCTGTTGATAAAATAAAATTACGCATGATCCGCCCTGTTCGTCTGTTTCTGGAACCTTGCTCCCGCACGGTGTCGCTTGTGCTGTTTTGACACAAAATTGCTCTGGATGAGGTGACGAACTCAGGAGTACCAACCAGGTGCGTCAAGTGCTGCAGAAACTGCTCGTCTACGGAGCCATTCTGAATACCCGGGCAATCGGAGATTTCTGACAGACTTTTGAAGCACGGGCAATGTAAATCCCCATTTCTCATGCGCCGCAAAACACAACACAATGAAGGAATGCATTTAACGGTGCTTACCAGATGGGGGAATAACATTGCCCCGTGCTTCAAAAGTCAGACAAAAATCTCAGGCCCGGTTATTTTGAATGTCTGAGTACGTATACACTTTGGAAAGTGCATGCATAAGTTTTGTTGTACGAATGAATGGGATCTTTTCCATCCGATGATTCATGCTGTTAAAAAAAGGGTGATGGTTTAACGGTAAAAGATGTCACGATGGCAAGCAACGCCCCAAAGGAGGTTGCGCTCACATTTGAAAACGTCGACTTGAAAATGTGGACTTGAAAATGTGGACTTGAAAATGTGGACTTGAAAAATGTGGACTTGAAAAATGTGGACTTGAAAAATGTGGACTTGAAAAATGTGGACTTGAAAATGTGGACTTGAAAATGTGGACTTGAAAAATGTGGACTTGAAAAATGTGGACTTGAAAAATGTGGACTTGAAAAATGTGGACTTGAAAAATGTGGACTTGAAAAATGTGGACTTGAAAAATGTGGACTCGAAAAACGTGGTCTCGAAAAGCGTGGTCTCGAAAAGCGTGGTCTCGAAAAGCGTGGTCTCGAAAAGCGTGGTCTCGAAAAGCGTGGTCTCGAAAACGTGGTCGAAAAGCGTGGAGTCGAAAAGCGTAGTCGAAAAGCGTATGGAGTCGAAAAGCGTGGAGTCGAAAAGCGTATGGAGTCGAAAAGCGTGGAGTCGAAAAGCGTGGAGTCGAAAAGCGTGGACTCGAAAAGCGTGGACTCGAAAAGCGTGGACTCGAAAACCGTGGAGTTGAAAAGCGTGGACTCGAAAAGCGTGGAGTCGAAAAGCGTGGAGTCCAAAAGCGTGGTTTCGAAAAGCGTGGAGTCGAAAAGCGTGGATCGAAAACGTGGAGTCGAAAAAAAGGGGCGGGTGGAGTCGAAAAGGTGGGGTCGAAAAGCGTGGTTCGAAAAGCTGGGGTTCAAAAGCGTGGTCTCGAAAAGCGTGGTCTCGAAAAGCGTGGAGTCGAAAAGCGTGGAGTCGAAAAGCGTGGAGTCGAAAAGCGTGGAGTCGAAAAGCGTGGAGTCGAAAAGCGTGGAGTCGAAAAGCGTGGAGTCGAAAAGCGTGAACTCGAAAAGCGTGGTCTCGAAAAGCGTGAACTCGAAAAGCGTGAACTTGAAAAAGTGGACTCATAAAAACGAGGAATCAAAAAGTCACAAAGTCGTCCTCAAAATGTGAAAACTCTTGGTAAAGTCGATGATGCCGATATTCCAGCTCCGATACGGGCGGTGGGTAGTTGGTAATGGAGAATATTGATGGAGAAACGTAACCTGACCTGGGAAAGAATGGTAACTCTGGAAAGGAAAAGCTCTTTCAAAATCACAAAGTCCGCAAAACCAAAACCGATAAAAACTCGTCAAAGTTTGTAAGAGTCTAGCGCACTACCGCACTGCAGAAAATGTCATGTCGAATAGCTTGCCACTTCAATGAGATCTGTGGCCGCCGCTTAAAAAATGTTCGCAGAAAAAATAAAAAAAAATTGTTTTGATTATGGCTTGTCGCAACTGGAGGAACGCGAACCGCTCAAGTGGACGCGGCTGCGAAAGTTTATCATTAGGTATTATTATCATGAGTATGATAATTTCTACTCATAATTTCTACTCATAATTATTTCTACCCAGCTGTATAAAATAACAAGTTCATAACGTACAGAAAAGCAATAAATAATAAAAAGGCGATAGACAAAAAACACAGAGAAAAAACCATACGAGTTAAAGAAACCAGCAACGAGCAAAGCAAACTGCAGCTTTGATGGCGGCTTATTCCGACGAGGAGCAATGGAACCGAACGGCTGGATCTCTGCGCGGATGAGTTGACGATGGGAGCGAGTTCCACTCGCGGACAGTTCGAGGGAAGAAACCATTAAAGTGTTGGTTAAACTTAATGCAGGGAACTTCAATGTGTCACCCATTATTATCAGAACGTCTTGGTTGTACTCGGAGGCTGAAATCAGACGGGAGGTTGATTGCACTTTTTTTTATTTATTTATCAACCAAAAACTGACCACAAAGGCAATGGTGGCAGAAACGAGAACAAAATTCGAGTCAACTATTGTCATAATTTTTTTAAAAACAAGGTCAAAGACAAATAAAGACTCACAAAAAATTGTCTCAAGTGATGATGCGAGGTGCGACACCCAGGGATGCTTTCGCCCTTAGAATTGTGGGGGAGAGAGAGGTAAGGGAATTCCAATCTCTAATAGTGCGGGGGAAGAAGGAATTAAAAAATCTATTAGTTCTACAAACCGGAGCAGAGGGTGCAAGCCCGTTATCAGTTCTTCGCTGACGTAAGTTTTATGGAATAGGTCGCTGGCAAAGGGAAATTGTAGGAATGTGTAACAATGTCACTGAGTAGCTTAATTCTGCGATCTCGGCGTCGTTGTGACAAAGGGGTTAAATCGAGTTCTTTCAATAGACCAGAAACACTTATGCCGCGTTCAAAAGATCCCGTTATCATGCGAGCAGCTCTCCTTTGGATCATTTCCACCCTGGAGATGTCCACGTGAGTAACAGGATCCCACACGGTGCAAGCGTATTCCAGGATAGGGAGGACAGAAGTGATATAAGCTTTAAGTTTGGCCCGTCGGGAAGAGTAGCGAAGATTTCTTGATACAAAACAAAGAGCTCTACTAGCTTTTTCATAAGTGAAATTAATGTGGTCCTTCCACGACAGATCACTTGAAATTAAAACACCCAAGTATTTAAAAAGAGGGACATTATCGATTCGGCTGTTATTTATGAAGTATGTTGGATCACACAATGCGTTCTTGAGGCGGCGTGAGAAAGACATGCATTTGGTCTTGGCTGGGTTGACCTGCATACCCCAGGCATCGCACCACGCGGAAACCCGGTTGAGGTCAGCTTGGAGCAGCTCAGAGTCTGCAGAGGTTGCGATTTCCCTAAAAAGCACGACGTCGTCAGCAAACAAGCGGATACTGGAGGAAATTCCAAGGGAAATGTCATTTATGTAAATTAGGAACAGGAGTGGGCCCAATACGCTGCCCTGCGGGACACCAGAGGTGACGAAAGACTCAGAAGAGGTGGCTGATTCGACTTGCACCATTTGGGTCCTGGATTCCAAGAAACTTGCCAAAAGGTGGAGGATAAAGGGAGGGAAGTCTAGGCCCTGGAGTTTGCATAAAAGTTTGTCATGCGGAACGAGATCAAACGCCTTAGTGAAATCAAGGAAGATGGCATGAGTGACGAGGCCAATGTCCATTTTTCTGCCAATTTCGTCCACGAGCAAGAGGACCTGGGATTCACATGACATATTTGCTCTAAAACCAAACTGGTTAGGGTGGAGAACTTCATTTTCAGAGAGGAATTTCCTTATGAAGGTAGCCAAAATTTGCTCGAAGATTTTAGAGCAGATGCATGTGAGGGAAATGGGTCGGTCGAAGCCTACGCTCTCGACGTCTTTTAGGGCCAAGGTGGGCAAACCGAAGGCTTCCAAAAGACCAGAAAAGGATGTTGAACGTTAGAGTCAGACTGGATAAAAACGCACAGAGTAGCGCTGGAGCCTCTCGAGTGACGATGTGTGAGATGTGAGGTTGGGGTCCCAAGCCTGACAGGCCGTATTCAAGGATTGGGAGAACATCGCTGATGTATGCTTTAAGCTTTAATTGCTTCGGGGAGGGCCAATTTCAGGTTTCACATAAATATGCCCAGGACTTTGCGTGTCTTGTCGTGAGTGGAGGTAATGAGTGCACCCCATGAAAGGTCGGAAGAAAGCAGTACCCCAAGATACTTGAAGACGTATATACGGGTGTGCATTATTAAATAATTTCCTGCGTTTTCGGTTATTTTATTTCCTCTTTCGCACGATATCCACTTCATTTGTCGGTGTTGATCAGTAATCCCCATTTAATCGCCCAGCTCTGGATAACTTCCAAGTGACTTTGGTTGGTCGCAAAACAGGGCTCCATCCGCAACCATTTTTCAAGTGTTTTCTCAATTCCGACGGATGCCCCTGATGCTGTTGTCCATGCTCAAAACAACATTAACAGCTCCGCTATCCTCGCTATCCAATCCCGTGGAGTTCTAAAGCTATACGTTCTCAAATTAACCCTAAAAAAGTGTGGGCTCCGATGGCCTCCCTGGCCGTTAATTAAAAGGGCTTTCTCCCGCCTTAGGCGTCATCCTAGCCCCGTTTTTCACTGAAATTTTGAAAACTGGGAACCTACCCCTCGACTGGAAAAAAGCTTTGGTCATTCCCATCAAGAAAAAAGACATGCCTGCAAACCGCCCCGACAGTTATCGTCCAATTTCGCTTACATGCATCTGTTCAAAGATTTTTGAACAAATCCTTTCTGTATTTATAAGAAATCTCCAAGTCTCTTAACAAGGTATTGCATCCAAATCAGTTTGGCTTTCGGGGGAAAATGTCTTGTGAAACTCAGGTGTTTCTGTTAGTAGATGAAATTGCCGGAAATATGGATAATGGACTTGTTACCGATGCGATTTTTCTTGATCTCAAAAAAGCTTTTGATCTTGTGCCCCACAACAAACTCTTGCTTAAAGTTATGGTTTCCCACCCTTCATCATAAATATCCTTAATCCTATGACTACGCGGATTTAATTTTGAAAAGTTTTTAAAATTTCAGTTTGCGTATATTTTTTAGCATGATGGTTATTCAATTTAAGCAATTTCTAGACTCCTAATTTCAGCATATCATTAGCCACCATGCAGACAGGGTCGTAGCTAATGGGGGGGATGGGGGGGAAGCTCCCTCCCCCAAGTTGCCAGAAAATACGGGGAGTTGGGAAAATGCAGTCGCGAAGCGGCTGCATTTTCCCAATTCCCAACTCCTCCGTATTTGGTGAGGACAATAGGATTTTCCCAACTCCAAGAAATTTTCAACTCCCAACCCAACTCCCAAAATTCCCAACTCTCGGAAAATGAGAATTCTGATATGTTAATGTAGTTGGGAAAATTGAGCCGGGAAGCAACTTGCTTAAGCAACCGCACTCACAATTCACTGCTACAACTCCAGACTTCATTTTCCCAACTCCCATTTTCCCAACTCCCGAGTTGGGAAAATGAAAATGCGATATCCCATCGCGGATTTTCCCAACTCCAAGAATATTATCCAACTGCCCTCTAATCTCGCATGGATTTCCCAACTCCCAGAAAATGAGAATATTCTGATTCAGAAAGTTAGGAAATAAAGCCTGGAAAGAAGTATAACATCAATAATCACATGTTGATGGAAAGAAATTTCCCCACACCGCTCTCACTCATTGATCAATCATCCATGAAAAGAATTTTCCCAAGTCTCAGCTGCCTCCTGCAGATCTCCCTTCAGCTCTGGCAGCCCGCCGTTGGACTCTTTCAGTGTCCAAAGAGAAATCACTGGGATAGTTTCCTTGTCGCAATACCTGTGGCGTTTTACACACTGCTTTTTGCTCCCGCTGGTGGGAAAAATTGGCATCAGGAACACAAATTTTGCACCCAAAATGAACCCTAAATTTAAAAATTTGTTCGGCTTCTGGGGGGCTCCGCCCCCAGAACCCCCGCCAGGGGCTCCGCCTCCAGACCCCCCTCAAATTCCCAACACCTCGAGCGTCAGTTGGGAATTTCTATAATGCTTCCCCCCAAAGATATACCCCTCGCTACGCCCCTGCATGCAGATGCATTTTTGGATCAAACTGGCACTTTGGAAATTATTTGGTGCTCCATAAAAATCCAAAATAATTTTGATAATTATGAAAAAAATAATTTTGAAATCTTTTTGGCCGGTGTGTATTTACCCCCAAATTTGTCAGCAGGGGACCAACTGTTAAACGATTTATGTGACTCTATCGGGGTTCATGTTTCCCTTGGTCATAAGATTCTCGTTTGCGGTGTGTATAAATTCCCCAACTTCCTTGCTTCTAAAGTGAACGAACACTTCCCAAATCATCTTAACGTTTTGGTCTTTAATGACAATAACAAAGTGCCTCGAAAACATAGTAAACACTTTCAATTTTGACCAATTAGTATTAAAGCCCACAAGGATTACTCCTTTTTCCAGCACCATTTTAGATGTTGTCCTGACTAATTTTGAATGGCCCACCCGTGTGATCAAAGTTCTCCAAGGCATATCCGACCATGAGATGGTCACCTTGTCCTTTCTGGTTGCCGATTCCGCAGCCTCCAAAAAAGTCGTGAAAAATTTTATGGACTATGCCGCTGTAATAGTCTGGCCGATACTAAACAAAAATGCTGCCCTCAAATCCACTGTTTTCAAATGATTTCATTAAAAATAGATCAATTGATGACACCTGCTGGTCAACAATTACAAACACTTTGACAGCGTTTCTGAATTGGATCCCAAGTAAAAAGGCCAAAGTCAGTCAGAAATACCCATGGGTTACTCAAAAACTGAATAAGCTCCTTCAGAAAGAGACGCGCTCATTCCAAATTCAAACGCAGTGGTTTATCATCCGACGGTGCCTCATATCATACCACCTCAGAACTGGAATGTTCAAATCTTAATTCTGCATTGTTTCACTCTTTCATTAACTGCACCCTTGAAGACAATCATTGTCGCAAGTTCTGGAAGTATCTAAAATCCCTTAAGGATTGCAGTGGAATTCCTCCGCTCTTTACCCCAAATGGGAACTTGACAACTGGGAGCAGCGGAATCGCAGTAGTCCCGAATTGCTATTTCTCGAGTGTTTTTTCACCCGCCGGAATAGGCTTCCCCTTACCCCAACTTGTCCGCCTGAATAACAACCACCCTCCAACTGAAGTTAAAGCTGCTGGCATAAGGAAACTTCTTTTTTTAAAGATTAATCCCAAAAAAAGCAATGGGCCCTGATGGTCTGCCGGGTCGCTTACTGAAGCGAGTTTGCTCCAGCCTTGAGTACCGTATTGTCATCTTTCTTTTCAAAAATTTTGTCTGAAGGAGAGTAGTTGCCCTCAGACTGGAAAAAGACTCTTGTCATCCCGATTAAGAAAAAAGATCAACCACCAAATCGGCCAAAAGTTATCGGCCAATTTCACTTATGAACCTGCATTTGTTCCAAAGTTTTTGAGCAACTTTTGGCGTCCTTGATTAGAAATTTCCTGAAAGAAAACAATGTTCTTCATCCAAATCAGTTTGGTTTCAGAGACAAAATGTCATGCGAAACTCAGGTTTTGCTGCTATAGTGGATGATATTGCCAAAGATCTCGACAATAGCATTCCAACTCATGCTATATTTTTAGATTTTAAAAAAGCTTTTGACCTCGTTCCTCATGACAAACTGATTCTGAAAATACAAACTGCTGGGTTTCCCAAATTTCATCCTCCATTTGATAAGAAGTTTTCTGGAAAATCGCACCCAAGTGGTCTCTGTCAATAGTGCAATCTCGTCTGAATCACCCGTTACTTCAGGCGTGCCGAAGGGTAGTGTTCTCGGCCCGCTGTTGTTTCTGAATTACATAAACGACATCTCAAGTGACCTCTACCCTAGTATACGACTGCTCGCTGATGATGTTGTCAATTATAGAGCCAGAGCCCCTGATCGAGCCGTAAATTCCCTTCACGACACTCGTCTTCTGCAGTCGGACCTCAACCAGGTTTCCTCAATTGGTGCAGCGCCTGAGGAATGCAAATTAACATTTCCAAAATAAAAACGATGTCCTTTTCCAAACGCGTCAGAACTTCTGCCACCCAGGTAATTTACACAATCAATGATCTGCCTATTGAGAATGTCAGGATTTTTAAATATCTTGGCGTTTCATCTCCAAAGACCTTTCATGGAAAGATCACATTAGCTTAACCTGCGCCAAAGCAAAAAAGACTTTGTTTTGTTCTAAGAAATATGCGTTATTCCTCCAAAGAAGCCAAGCTCAAAGCATATTTATCCCTCGTATTGCCTGTAATTGAGTACGCTAGCGCCATTTGGGACCCTGCCACCCAGGAAGATACATCAAAAGTTCAAATGGTTCAAAGAAAAGCTGTTCGCATGATTACCGGATCATATGCCCGTGAAGCTAGTGTGACCGCCCTACTGAGGGATCTTGGGTTGTCGTCTTTGTCTAGCAGGCACAAATGCACAGACTTCAGTTATTTAGCAGCATTTTAACGAACTCCCTTAATTTCACTATACCGGGCGTCTATAATTACAGCCGAACATTGCACATGATGACCATCGATATTTTTCGCTATTTTCAGCAGTACATGGATTTTCCGCCGGTTGACTTTAAAATCAAGCCTGTTTTTTTTTTCGTTCTCTAAGGGCGTTTACATTTCGATTCCGTCGCTCATGGGCTCTTTCTGCGATTAAACTTTGTAATACCTGCTACCGAGTTCCGCTGCATCCGAGTTCCAAAGCATCCTCCGATGCATTCGATTTTCCGATGCATCCTTCCGATTAGATGTTTCCGATGCATTCGATGTTTCCGATGCATCCTTCTGATGCATTCGATATTTCCGATGCATCCTTCCGATGCATTCGATGTTTCCGATGCATCCTTCCGATTAGATGTTTCCGATTCATTCGATGTTTCCGATGCATCCTTCTGATGCATTCGATATTTCCGATGCATCCTTCCGATTAGATGTTTCCGATGCATTCGATGTTTCCGATGCATCCTTCGATCATTCGATTTTCCGATGATCCTTCCGATGCATTCGATTTTCCGATGCATC
>JASGXE010014226.1:0-12059 GCA_030068105.1 Sinentomon sp. SZTP_YWyxl | reverse complement strand
TCCGTGCTGGGTTGGCTGCGAAATGTGAATTCTGAGTGCTGGCGATGTTGCACTGTGAGAATGCAGAGGTTTTGTTTTGTTATGTGACGGGTCAAGAATCCGGCGGGGTTGGCTGCGAAATGTGAATTCTGAGTGCATGGCGATGCTCCGACTGTGAGAATGCAGAGGTTTTGTTTTGTTGTGTGATGTGTCAGGAATCCGTGCTGGGTTGGCTGCGAAATGTGAATTCTGAGTGCATGGCGATGTTGCGACTGTGAGAATGCAGAGGTTTTGTTTTGTTGTGTGATGTGTCAGGAATCCGTGCTGGGTTGGCTGCGAAATGTGAATTCTGAGTGCATGGCGATGCTGCGACTGTGAGAATGCAGAGGTTTTGTTTTGTTGCGTGATGTGTCAGGAATCCGTGCTGGGTTGGCTGCGAAATGTGAATTCTGTGTGGATGGCGATGATGCGACTGTGAGAATGCAGAGGTTTTGTTTTGTTGTGTGATGTGTCAGGAATTCGTGCGGGGTTGGCTGCGAAATGTGAATTCTGGATAGAGGGTGATGTTCCGCCGTTGAATAAAAAAAGATAGAGGTTTTGATTTGTCGTATGATATTTCGAGAATTGTTTGTTATGTTGTGTGATGTGTCAAGAATCCGTTCGTGGTTGGCTGCAAAAAGTGAATTCCGGGGTTCCAGGTAATACTTCGCAAGTGAGTTAACAATGAGAAAGAGGGTTTGGTGCCATCCTATTCTGAGTTTTGATTCCGCTGAGAGTTTTCAGCGTTCGACAAATTCGGACTGAGATATTATTATTTCAAAATCGAACTGCAGAGAAAGACTTACAACCATATACATTGGAAATTGCGATTGTTAATATTGTAGGAAAAAATTATCTCCACGGGAATTAAGGATCCCATTTTTAAATGATGTTGCGATATGTCGCTTTCATTTTTCTTTGTTACAGTCGGTTGCATTAACTTCTAGTGCTCGCATTGGAGTAGAAAAAAGACAGTTTCGGAAGCAATAAAAACGCATATGAAAAACACAGAAACTATGAGCACATTTATCCGTCATCACGGTGCAAACGAATTCTTCCCCAAAACAGCATTTTGTTCCTCAGAACAACAACAAATCGTTACTCTAAACCACAATTTTTCGTCGTTTGCTTCTTTAGATGCAAAAAAGTTTTGGACTGCTCTTTTCATGCGCTAAAACGAGGCAGGCTGCTTTGCTAAATGCAAGGCCCCCATGTCAGCTCTTACGTGACTAAATTACAATGAAGTTGGTGTCGATAACTCGAATAATACTTCTCATGGTGTCCAACAATGTGAGCCTAACAAGTGAAGGCCCCATAGAATTACTCACTTATGTTAAATTGGCGGGTGCAACACACACACACACCGCTGCTGCGGCCATTTTCAACACACACAATACCGAAATTTGCATTAGCCTAAATTGTCATTTACTCAAACTCGATTTTGTCAGTGGCGACTGGAGAGATCTATTTACAGGGCCCAACATAACGCAAAACTCTATTTATCCAATTCTGTGGGGTGCACCCCCAAAAATCCCCCCTCCCATGACTTGCGCCCATGGGTTGCGAAAATTTAATTTTCAATCAGGACGCTTCGCGTTTCCATCGTTGCGCAGAATGATGAATTGGCATTGTTGAGTTGAATATGAGTTGTATGAGTGGCCATGTGAAGGACAAGATCCCGCTGATGGTTTAGTGGAGCCTGTTCTGAGCCTGTGAGCCTGTGTCCCCATTCGCTAGAATGTAAGCGCTGGGATGGGCACTCCATGCCGCTAGCACAGAGAATGCTTCCCAGATCAGAAAAACGCGGGAGGCAGGAATTGCGGGAATCCATCGACCAAATTGCAGGTCCTCACCTGCAATTTGGGGCAGTGCGACCGTAAAATCACTGACAAACCAAACACAGGTAGCATCCGCGTATCAGCCTGGACGCATTCGTATTGCTGCATGTATGCACTCAGTCAAAGCAGAGTGGCCAACTTCATCACGAAAAGCACTGTCGTCTTTTACCTTCCGGTTGACGCTCGGTGTACCTACGAATAGGCCTATACCCGTACGTTTTTTTTTTAAACACATCAGACGTCCGTCCTGTCGTTTTTGTGGATTCCTGAAAATTGCAAGCTGCGGCCGAAAACCTGAGCAACGCCACAGGGTGTCGCGCTTTTATTTTGCTCGTTGGTTGGCGTAGTTGCATGGGACGGTAGTTTTGCGAGTTGTGTCAGTGGCTTGTTCAGCTCTGTTGAAATTTCTGCTCGTGACAAAGACACTATTTTGTAAAATTTTAACAATTTCTATTTTACCAAAATTAGGGTTTCGTAAAAAATTTGGCTGCCAAAAAAAGATATTCACCAAAATTTTAGCAAAATTTAAAATTTTACCAAAATTTACAATTTCACCAGGAAATAAATAAAACTTTTTGCCAAACTTTTACCGAATGTTTCCTCATGGAGTGACTTCACACGGGGTTGAACATGCCACTCTGTGGACGCAAAAGCCTGATTCGCAATCTAAAATGGGTATGCGCCATATCTTACCTTTGTTTCTTGTCCCGCCCTTTTCTTTTTTCTTTTGGTTTCCACAACGGAAACTGTCAAACCGTCTGCAAAATGCAAGGAAACAAAAGTTCGCACGAAACCAGTGACACCCTGTTTGCGATTGCCGAGAACCAAACAGCGCAACAAGCGTCGGTCAGGTGCAGTGACCTCGTGCAGCGCTTCGTCTCGAACACAGGTGAAAAATTACAGGAGAGTATGAAAATGACCGCATGGTTCGCAAAGTGATCAGCGCATGAAAATGCAAGAAAGCAGGAAATAACACTCTCTTCACCCCTTCAGGATCTCCCGACAGGTTGCACTCAGGCAAAAGAACCGTTCAATGCAGTCTCCGCAGTCAGGATGGTGTCCTCATGCCTTAAAATCCAGACGATCGCGATTACAACCAATTTGGTGCTCCTCGTGCAAATGCAGATCCGCTCAACGTGTTTTACCTATGAATTGGGGCTTCTTCAGATCAAAGAAGGAGGCGGCTTAATGCACGATCGCCTCATATGCTGACCCACAAGTGCACTTGATGCGGATGTCCTCACAAAACACAAGTTGCGCGAGGGTTCAACCGCATCATTTCTGCATCTTCAATTCTTCCGAAAACACGTAACTCTAAAGATCAATTTTCGAAAAGAAATTTCTCGATTAAGAAATCCGGAAAATCATTTCGGTGACACTGAAATCGTTGCGAAACTTCCCCTCTTTGTGGGAAATTGAAAGGATTGCGGGGGTAGTAAAGTGCCCACTTTCGCGGGGAAACTTTGATGATAATCGGGAAACGCCCACCAAAACAGGAAGCTGGTCGGACCGAACGTGTCGCCGCAGATTTTAGCAGCGTCAAAAAATAGAAAACCAGCACTGCACCCTACATTATACACACTGCAAGTCTGAGGTTTACGATTAAAACACTTTTGAAATGCATTTGAAGTGGACTCCGGTCGAGATGATTTAATTTATCGTTTTTGGAACACGACGCGCATTGCAACACCAATAACTTGGAACACATAAGTCATTTAAAACGCAAGCAAAAGCACATAAGCAAGTTGGAACACCGCATAATATGCTCCCAATCGCGTGTGTTCCAAAATCTGTGATGGGAAAATTGTGTCTCATGCCGCAGGTATGGGTTCGTGTTCTAAAAAGATGCGAAAGGAAACATTTTCATCCGACTTTTGAGCAACGCGGTACGCCGATTCTGTACCAAAAATAGTCGGCAATTCATTGTTGAGGCAAACTTCTGCGTGAAAGCCAGAGATGGCAGGAGTTACAAGTTTGCAGAAGGCAGATGGACATCGAGTTCATCATGGTATAGTCACTCGGCTGTCACAGAGATGGCTCCACCGAACTACAACGACCACAATCGACTCACAAGGTGGTGCAGCGGTGCGAAATGACGACAGGTCAGCTGGTACATTGGTGTACCAGCCGATTCAAGCGATTTTTTGCCTCATTTGCCCAAATGTGTTCCATGGGTCTTCCAAAAAAACCACTCTTTAGCCGAAATACCTTTTGAATACAGGCTAATTAGATTGACGGGGAGCGTTCTATTCATAACACTTTTGGAACACGAACTGTGCAGGTTTAGAACACCATTTTGATGTCACAAATTAGGAACACATGCTGGAGTGTTTTGGAGAACTTTGAAAGTTCCAGATGCTCTTGTGTCTTCCTTCTTCGAAAACCCTTTTGTGCAGAAAAGTAGCAGTGTTCTTAAAGCACACACCCCATACGTGTTCCAAAACGTTTTCTTAAGGGATCATTTTATCAAAGTCCGTTTCCTTTTCCGAAAAAAGTCGTATTTAAATTTGTGCGAAAATTCACGAAGCAGACTGTATTTAGATTGCGCGGATGCATGATTGATAAGTTACTTTTTTCAATGTGATCTTGTACGAGTACTTACGCCTTGCATAAAAATTTTCAATTGTCTCCTTTGAGCGACATTTGTGGCACGAAGGGTAAAACTACTGGATAAACGCTGCTGCTCAGTGCTGCGAAAAAAAATTTCCTGCTCGCCCACTATCGAGATGACAAAGAAATGATAGAATCACTGTACTCATCCTTATGTATCAAGATCGTCTATGCGCTTGAAGTTCCTGACAAAGACAGTTCAAAGGAAACATTCCCTTTGAAATCAAACTACAAACCAATCAAACCTGACGCAAAAACTGGCAAAACGGACAGAAAATGCGTCCGAACGTGTTTCTTTTGCTTGTTATAACGAATAAACCCACCTATATAATAAACCGAAACAAAAACAAATTTATAGGTCTGTGCTGAAGGCCTGATCCAAACGGAACCCACGAATTTAGAGTGTGTATACGGTCCAACACAGACCCACGCGGTGGCATTCGAGAAATTCGCTTTGCATTTGCGGATGTGATGGCCATCGCTGTGACAAAAGACAAATTCGCATATTTCACGCTCACACAGTTCCTGCGGATTTATCCGAGAATAGCCGATATTCTCGGAGTAATATAGTCTATAGGAATTATGGGCTAATAGTTCATTCTTCCGAAGACATAATTGGACTTCCTTTATACCTGCAGCGACTTTCGCAAGGGCAGCAGTTTATTTCAACGCCCTCCTATGATGTCCATTTATACATATAAGCAAGAATAGACAGATTGCATCATTTATCTGACAGATAGATCTAAGAAGTCCTCGCGTATAAAGCAAGATTTTACATCTTTATGCGCAATACACTCTAAATCCCTAAATCCGAGGTTTCTGACAGGTATACCTTTGCCACATCATTTTTTAACACAGGCATGGATGAAAGCGTTCCATTCGGGCCATTTTCTTCGAACGCCATTTCCTGTCACAAATTTGGAACACACAAATATGAGCAATTTCAAGCGCACATATGAAGTGTTCCTATAATCTCTTTTGCGTTCGAAATTTGTCATGAGAAAATGGTGTTCCAAGAACACACTACCTAAACTGAGGCGAGATCATGCGCGAGGTGGAGCTTTATCTCGCCGAGGTAGTGAGTTAATTTTTCCATTAGAGCAATTTGCAAAATTTTTCTTCACAACTCCGAGTAGAAGTGCCTTACCCCCATCATGATCTCTCCGCCGTATGTTATCCAAAAATGTTCCGAAAAAGACCCTTCCATCTACGCCTGTGTATAAAGGTGTTCCAAGGGCATAAATCTTATTCAAAATGTACAGTGGCGGTAAATATAAATGTGCTCATACATGTAAAAAATTGCAACCGTTTAAATATCGGCCGAAAAACTCTATGCTGCAGAAATTTTTATCATCCTCTTTTGTGACCGAGGTGAAAATCTGACACCTCCAGAGCTCCTTGTTGCAATCTGGCGCTTTTTTCTGCACTCTGCATAAGTAACAAAAAGAAAGAAAAAAAAAAGTTTCGGAGGCAACAGTTCAATGGGAAAAACAAATGCATGGGTACATAATTCTGCCGCCACTGTACAGTGCCAGGAAACGTAAGTTTAACCCACACGAAAACAAAAAATGGGGCAATCAGCATAACAAAGACACAAATCATTGGGAATTTATGTTGGGTTAAAATGGTTTTTTTTTACCTTTTTCGCAACGTGCATCTGCACTTTCATTTCTATGCTGAAATCTCTTAGATAACGCTTTTAGCCATGGGAAAAACGTGCGTTCTATATGTGTTTTCTGGCAGTGTTAAAATTGTTTCATAGAAATGCGGCATACTCATGTCATTGTTGGATATCCTCGACGTCATGTGATCGATCCTTCAGAAACAAATCCGCTATATCGTTCTGTAGCGAAAGTTATCAACATTTCAGGAATGTGGCCAGAGGCATTTCGCCTTTGGAGATTTCACAACTTACGGAAATTGCGGTATCACAACGCAAAACACGCAGGCTATGGCTATCCCTTTGCTGGTGATCAAATGTGGTTGACATCGTTGAACGAAGACACAAGTAGGTATCGGTTTGATTTTTCACAGTTACTGCGTCAATTGATGCGTTTATCAAAATTCCACTTCTTTAGTCTAGGAACCTTTCCTTGAAGTTGACTTTAAAATGTGGTCAGTGATACAGATGGATCCTCGAAACCAACTCGTCTCACCATCTTCCCTGTACATTGTCACACTGTGGTGTTATGAGCATCAAAAAACCCGGAAAACCGGCATAAAATCTTTCGTCTCATCCGAACACGTGTTTTGGATTAATCTCAGGGGAATCGGGATCTGACATATGGCATTTTATTGGCGGACGAGAACTGCGAGAACGACTGAAAGACACGGGAGATCATTCGCGCTGCGGGAAGTGCGTCAACCCGCAATTCAGTTCGCAAGATGGCATCATAATCTTTGTCGCACGAAGAAGCTTCAAGAATTTCAACATCACAGTTTAGCCAAGCGCAGCAGTTGATCTCATGTGTGGCAGACAGCACAGATCCAGTGGCGTTTGGTGGCGTTCGGAGTCCCGAGTCCCAGTTATTCAAAACCGGGGTGCCAAGGTTGCTTGTGACATCCGGCAGCCCCAGTGTTGAGGGAAATTCGGCACCCGCTTTCCTTCTAATGTTGCATTGAAGCACCGGGGTTCCGGAGCCCCGGTGGTCCGGGTAGGAGTATAAAATGCGGACAAGGTATGGCAGTCAATGGGATTGGGGATCCGTGGAAATTGTGGACTTATAACCTTCTCTCTTTTTCCATTGAGACTCTCACAGGTCCAGGTGATAGTTTAAATCGGGCGGGGAACCAATGTTGCTAAAACTGCAGGTTGGTCGCGGGGTGCATGTGGTGCAATGGGGCTCCCCTTTTCGGCGTTCATCTCTATGCTTATCTGAATTTGCATTGGGAACCTGGCAAGTGAAGACTCCTCTCGCCAGCATGCTTCCCTTCTGAATGCGAGGCTTCTGTGTACATCAGATGGATTTCACTTTGACAGTCCTCACAGCGCCAGAGAAACGAAAGATCCCTCTAGTCAAACAGGTTGCTCTGCGATTTCGTGCACACAAAAGCCCACCTATTCTTGTCTTGAGATTCTCAGAGACTGCTTCGGATGAACGAAGATCGTTCTCTTTGTATCGATAGGAAAGGTGCTTCTAATCCGTCATTATAATGATCCGTTGTCTTACCGGGCGGATTCACTGCCAAACGCTTGCACAAATCTTTACTGAAGCAAAACTAGTTTCAATGTGCGCGCTGCATTCTTCGGCCAAAAATCAGTTGCTACTGTGTGCTTAATTCGCGTTGTGAACCGCATTTGTGCCAAAGTCAAGCTCTTTAGGAGATGGCGCATGTGGTCATCATCACAGTGCCTTTCTAAAATTTTAGCCCAAATTGAAATACCACGCCATATGGAAATACGAAGTTACTCGCAACAGGTGTCGAGTTCCGAGTCGCACAGCCGCAGTGAAAGTGTGCCACTCTTTCTTGTGCCCTCACAGAGGCATGGTTTTGTCGAAGAGGTGTCGTCTCTGATGCGGACGGACCCGGGTTCGATTCCAAGTCAAGTCGCAATTTTATCGCGATAATTCCTCGCATTTCTGCCTGGAGTTGACATTTGAAATTATGAAACGTGACGATATTTATAGCGCATTTATCCAATTTGGTATTATGGCAGTAACAGAACAGAATTGATGTACTCGCAGAAATATATTTTTCTCTCGTCTAACTGTTGCCTCCGAACTTTTTTTTTATCTTTTCACTCTTATGCAGGCGGTAGAATTAAAAGACAGATGGCATCAAAGCTTTCTAGAGGTGTCAGATTTTGACCTCAGGTACAAAAAGAGGATCTTTAATTTCTGCATGAAAGAGTTTTTGCTAAAATATTAACAATCGCAATTATTTTACAATCTGTGAGTTCATAAATTCCGTAAAAACAGTGTGCAAGGAAAAAGTCTCATTATTTTGCGTCCGTAAAAATATAACTTGTAAGCTTGACTTGCATGTTTTGAATGTATTTTTGATGTATCGATGCAGGTGATATACATAAATGCAGGTCATGTGATAGTGAGAATATATGGTTGAAGCGGATTTTCCTGAGGATGGTCAGCAGGTCGAGGCCGGAAGGAATGTGGCCTCCCAGCTGCTCATCACACATGCATAAACAGGCGTTGTCCTGAATGGCCGCTATAGCAATGACCCGTCAAACATAAAGCACGCTGAATCCGTGATCACATGTTGACTGACATCGTCTTGAATCTTCTTGGACTATTCTGGACAGTTGTTGCCTGGTTTGGTTTCGGTGCAGAAGGATGGATCCTGAAAGAGAAGCGGAAATGCGGCGGAAAACAAAGGAAATCCAACGGAACAAGTACAGGAACTAAGAAACCGGTGAGGGATTTTTCAACTGAATCAGAATTCAAAGCTCCATTTGAGTGGCAATGCAGGCCTCCGGGACATCCTGAATAGTGCCATGTCTGCTCGCATTATAAACCGTGAAAATGAATGACTGACTGAGGGATTTACCCCAAAAGAACTCGAAGTGGCCTCTGCAAATGCGGAATCTTGAATTGGGAAACTAATTACAGTAGAAGTTTTGAAAAAATCATTCCCATTTTTTTCGAAAATCAGTGTTTGGTGTCACCTGAAAGCCAATATTTTTGTATTTTTTTCAGACTACGGGGTTGGGATTAATTTCAAATTTCTCCATTCTGCCAACGTGGAATTTGATTATTCGGACCATCTATCTCTCTCTTTTTGTTCTTCTCTAAATCCAAGCTTCGGAATTTAGAATGAGTCTTGGCCAGCCTTTGCTCTTCGAGCAGAAACAAGAGCTTATAAAATCACTTTGAAAATGGCGGAATCTGCGTAAAATGGAATGGGCCAACAAAAGAGAGTTGGCCTAGTTTAATTCTAGATTTATAATTTTCGAGAGTTGGCCCAGTTTTATTCTAGATTTATCATTTTCGAGAGTTGGCCTAGTTTAATTCTAGATTTATCATTTTCGAGAGTTGGCCCAGTTTTATTCTAGATTTATCATTTTCGAGAGTTGGCCTAGTTTAATTCTAGATTTATCATTTTCGAGAGTTGGCCCAGTTTTATTCTAGATTTATCATTTTCGAGAGTTAGCCTAGTTTAATTCTAGGTTTATCATTTTCGAGAGTTTGCCTAGTTTTATTCTAGATTTATCATTTTCGAGAGTTGGCCCAGTTTTATTCTAGATTTATCATTTTCGAGAGTTGGCCTAGTTTAATTCCAGATTTATCATTTTCGAGAGTTGGCCTAGTTTAATTCTAGATTTATCATTTTCGAGAGTTGGCCCAGTTTTATTCTAGATTTATCATTTTCGAGAGTTGGCCTAGTTTAATTCTAGATTTATCATTTTCGAGAGTTGGCCCAGTTTTATTCTAGATTTATCATTTTCGAGAGTTGGCCTAGTTTAATTCTAGATTTATCATTTTCGAGAGTTGGCCTAGTTTAATTCTAGATTTATCATTTTCGAGAGTTGGCCCAGTTTTATTCTAGATTTATCATTTTCGAGAGTTGGCCCAGTTTTATTCTAGATTTATCTTTTTCGAGAGTTGGCCTAGTTTAATTCCAGATTTATCATTTTCGAGAGTTGGCCTAGTTTATTTCTAGATTTATCATTTTCGAGAGTTGGCCTAGTTTAATTCTAGATTTATCATTTTCGAGAGTTGGCCCAGTTTTATTCTAGATTTATCATTTTCGAGAGTTGGCCTAGTTTAATTCTAGATTTATCATTTTCGATAGTTGGCCCAGTTTTATTCTAGATTTATCATTTTCGAGAGTTGGCCCAGTTTTATTCTAGATTTATCATTTTCGAGAGTTGGCCTAGTTTAATTCTAGATTTATCATTTTCGAGAGTTGGCCTAGTTTTATTCTAGATTTATCATTTTCGAGAGTTGGCCCAGTTTTATTCTCGATTTATCATTTTCGGGAGTTGGCCTAGTTTAATTCTAGATTTATCATTTTCCTAAAAGTGCCCTTGTTCTTCAACATTCCGCGAAGGGAAAAAGAAATTTGGCTTTCCACAATTCTTATGGTGGCCAATATTAGGATGGGTATACCGGCGCATTTTAAGTTGATCAGAAAATACGCGCCCATACACACTTCTAATGCTCCATCTTGTTGCAAAGTTAGGCGATGGATCACAATTAGGTCACAGAATTCTCAGTCTATATTTCTTCCAATGTTATAGGAGCAAAACAAACAGACCATTATTGGCAATAGCATTCCTGTGTAAGGAGAAAAAGCGACGGCATCGACGATGCTAGAAAACTTGTCTCGATGTTGGGAGCAAAAATGACTGGACGACGAACATTCCCTTCAATTGCAAGAAGCAAAATCCACTGACAAACAATGCCAGATTCAATTGTCTTGGACAACAATGCCAAAATATTTTAATCCGTTCTTTTGAGCTAAAACTAGTTTACAACAACGCCAAAACATTTTACTCGATTGTTTGGAGCAAAAGCGACTAGTAGATTATTCCATTGTTATAGGATGAAGAAAAAACGAAAAATACAACAAAATGTGGCAATGAATTCATTTTATGAATGTGGTTCTTCCGTCAAGGCCACCAATGAAATCTTTTTGAAAACCAATTTTGATGGACATCCATAACAATTGTCTCTGGCACTTGTGGATTTTTTGGACATCCACAACAAGTGTCTCTGGCACTTGTGGATTTTTTTTTGACATCCACAACAATTGTCTCTGGCACTTGTGGATTTTTTGGACATCCACAACAAGTGTCTCTGGCACTTGTGGATTTTTTTTTTGACATCCATAACAATTGTCTCTGGCACTTGTGGATTTTTTGACATCCACAACAAGTGTCTCTGGCACTTGTGGATTTTTCTTGACATCCACAACAAGTTTCTCTGGGATAAATGTGTTATATTTTTCTTATCTCGTTTCCCAATGAACAGGAATTTGGAAAACCAGATTGTCATCCGCATTCAAAACCTGACACGACTTCGTCGAAATCTAACGGATTCCTGCCAGGATCGAAGTCCACCCAAGAGATTGAGAGATCCTCGCAAAATCTAACGGGTGGCAGGATAGACAATAAAGTGGAGCAACCAGCAAAAACTCAAGAAGAAAAGCAGACCTCCCTCTCGGAAACTGAAGTGACTTCGAAAATAATCAAGGAAAAACTGATACAGATCCAGAGACCGTCGTATGAGCATCCACGGTAAGCACGATATATTTGGGTAGTCATTGTTCTGAGCCAATCATGGTAAGGTATTCCATAAATGATTCCGAACAGAGATACACTGACCTGGGGTGCGCCAGAAGAATAACTTAGCTGCCACGCATCCTCCATATATCTGGCCCTCTCATATTGACGTTATGATGGCCCCTAAAGGTATTGTATTGTATTGTTTTTTTACGTTTCAGTTTGCGATATAAATGCAAACATTTGAAAGAACAAAAATGACCAAACTTAATAATTGAAAAGGCGACGAAACGATTGTACGATAAATCAGTGGGGCAATCAAGCAATAGGAACAAGAATAAGAACATTTTGATGGAGTTAAACTCTGGTAGCAGGAGAATTTCTGATCAAAGAAGAGTCCTTGGGCAGAG
>JASGXE010014225.1:0-11458 GCA_030068105.1 Sinentomon sp. SZTP_YWyxl | reverse complement strand
ACATTTTAATGATATCGTAACGAACATTTGAATTGGTGAAATTATGGGAGGTTGGGCCCTCTTGCCAACCCCACAGATTGCCCCTGCCGCCGACCCGAAAAAAACCGCTCTTGTGCCCTGAAAAAGCAAGGGAATCAATCCAGATCATGGCCTTCCGCCACTCTGAAAAAACCTCATTTCCAAAAAAAAACAAGTGTGTCCAGTGGAAAAGAAAAAACAAATGAACGCCAAAGCACCTGCAATGGCCTGAATCTACATATGGGAGAATTTTGTACAAATTTTAATGATACCGTATGTATGAGCCTGACCACCCAGCCCTGGCCATAATGGCGGTCAAAATAGCAAAAATCCGGACCAAAATGCATGTTGAAATCCCTAAAAGTTATCACACCTCTGTGGTGCTCCCAGACACCCTGTTAAAGGCTCTGAAACTCTGCAAGGCTCTGTCCCTTGGCATTCCACTTGAGCCAAGAACTCCGCCCCAGACCCCGCGTGCCCCCGACTTTGTTTCACAATTTAGTTTCACAATTTAACTGCTCCTCTTGACCTTCTTTTGTTGGAGATATACCAATCGCTTTTGTTTTTGCATCTGCTTTCGTCAATTTCAGAAAATGTCTCTTGCACACACACATATTTGGAAATTCAGGCTTTCGTGCAGGCCTGTTGCGAATGGGCCTCAAATTTGCAAAACCATAAAAGTGCGCCCATCATTTCAAGGCTCATTTGGGTCCCAAAATTTTGAAAGAAACATCAATTTTGGACCCCAAATGAACACTCGAATTTCAAAATTTCTTCAGCTTCTGGGGGACTCCGCCCCCCAGACCCCCTGCCCCTTGGATCCCCGCTGGGGCGCTGCCCCAGACCCCGTTGCGCCTGCGGCGGGCTTCATCAAACGGGCCCCAATTTCCGTGAAAAAAGGGCCCCCGAGGCAACTAACCCCCCCCAGATCTCAAGAGGGATTTGCGCCCCTGACTCTGCTTCCATCTCCATGACCATAAAAGTTCAACTGCCAGTAGTGAATGGGTTGGAGGCTGGCTGGCACACCCCTTATGGCAAGCATTTTCCTGGGCAGGTCAGATATTACCCATCATTGTCGCTCTGGGATTATTGTAAATCGGCCGTCACGGTGGTGCTTGTTGGCGTTGGTTGGAGCCAGGGGACAATAATAATAATAATAATAATAACCCACCCGACCTGGTATCTGTCTTAGGACAGATTTTTCCACCTCCCCGTGGTGGGTGGGGGGCAATGTACGTTGGTGACTGATTTGACTTTGGCACCACCACGGTCACCAACGCCCTGAGGCAAATGGAGGTAAGGTGGGCCAGCTGACCTCGCGGCCAAGTAGCCTCTTGGATAGGTGAACGGGCAAGAGGTTGGCTGTGTCTGCTGTCGCGGCAGCCAAGCAACCTCCTGGACAGGTGAACGGGCAAAGGGACGCCTCCAGATTATTCCTCAGGGTCCTGATGACTCCGGCGGCCAATGAGTCCCTTGGATGGACGAA
The DNA here is from genome assembly GCA_030068105.1 of Sinentomon sp. SZTP_YWyxl. Taxonomy (NCBI): domain Eukaryota; kingdom Metazoa; phylum Arthropoda; class Protura; order Sinentomata; family Sinentomidae; genus Sinentomon; species Sinentomon sp. SZTP_YWyxl. The sequence continues at coordinate 9,954 of JASGXE010014225.1, read as the reverse complement.
CGGGCAAAGGACGAGGGATGCGGCAAAGAGAACCAGAACCCCGCGTTTGTCCCGACTGGTCGGAAGTTCCCGTGTGGCCAGAGGGGGCGCGAGGACCCAATAGACAGGCTCCCGTAAGTGGGTTGACGGCTCGCCACGTTGTATCCTGTTCCTAAAACAAAAACAAAGAAAAAACGGACTGACCCTTTGGTATCGAACCTCGACAGGTGCCGTACTACGCCTGTGCCTGGATCCGACGGGGATGTGCAAACACCCCCTGAGGTTAACGAACCCCATTTGGAAACTGACCCCCACAACCCCGGTGAACCGGCGCCAGACCACCAGGCGCCCCCTGTTGACAGTGCTTCGGCAGCGGCTTCGGCCACTTCGCTGCCGACCACCAAAGCAGGAAAACCCAGGCAGCGCATGACATGGTCAACTGAAATAAACGAGATGGTCATGCTCTGCTTCTACTTTGCCACGCAGCTGGAGACTTCTAAAGGTCCTTACGTGCAAAAAATGTTCAATTTGTTTAGAGAAGAGTTCCCTGATTTAAAAATTGATGCGGCAAGGCTGAATTGTCAAAAGAACTCCATCATAAAGAATAAGCTTTTGTCTGAAACTCGTCTGCAAGAGCTAAGAGAGGAAGTTAGACAGGGATGGCGAGATCATGAGAACAGGCAGAAGGAGAACACTTGCCAAGATTCGCAAACAAATGAGGCAATTGAAGAGACTGAAATAGTGCCGGTAAGAGCAAGTGAACCAGAGGCTGGGCAGGAAACGGAACTGGGAACCACTCAAGAGAGCGAAGGAGAGAATAGGGACACCCCAGTTGACCCGGTGATTGAGAAATTAGGGTGTGAATTTAAGAAGGCATTAATAGAATTTGAAGGCATGGACCCTACCCAAAGGCCAAGCATCCCCAGGCAGGGAACATCACGCAGATTCGCACAGCTGGTTGACCACCTGAACCTGGTTATTCTGCCATCGCACATAAACATCAATAGCCCATTTCAGGACATCCATACTGCCATTTTCTGTGCTGCCGTTGCTGCAGCAAGGTGCAACGGTGCAAAAATTGGACAGACACACATATTCACCCGACGCCTCACCCCTGCCTGGGAACGTCGCCTGGAGTCCAAAATCAGTGCAATTAGGCGTGACCTAGGGAGACTGTGCCAATACAAGTTGGGAAATGCAGGAAAGAAGGTACAGAGGCAAGCACAGCAAATTCTGAAAAACAATCACCATGCGAGAGATGAAGGCAATGAGGGAATTGTAGGTGTGATTGACACGCTAAAACAAAAACTGAGTGCATATTCTAAGAGATTGGAAAGGTATAAAAAGAGTGCTAAGAGGAAGCAAGAGAACAAGACTTTTCAGAGGAGTGAGAGATTGTTTTATAGGAATTTATGTGACAAAAGTGCAACACCCCAAAACAATGGTCCCCCAGAACCCGGTGAATTAGGTAAGTACTGGTCGGAACTATGGTCAAACCCTGTTCGTCATAACCCTGGGGCAACCTGGATAATAGAAGAGGAGATCAGGGAATTAGAGCTTGAGGAGATGCCAGAGATAAATCTTACTGTTGAGGATGTGGTCGCAGTGATTAGGAGGACACACAACTGGAAGGCTGCTGGGATAGATGGCGTGCAGAACTACTGGTACAAGAAGTTCAGCAGCATGCACGAAAACTTGACACGCCACCTCAATGAATTTCTGAGAGACCCGACCACGATGCCATCCTTCATGACGCAGGGAATCACTTACCTGAAACCAAAGGATGAGGACACCAAGAACCCCTCAAAATACAGGCCCATCACATGTCTACCCACTGTATACAAAATTCTGACGTCCTGCGTTACTGAAAAAACCTATGCCCACTGCGAGAGAAATAAGATCATGGCCGAGCAGCAGAAAGGATGTAGGCGGTACTCGCAGGGCTGTAAAGAGCAACTTGTGATTGATTCTGTGGTAATAGGTCAGGCTTTTTTTTTTTTTTTAACTGGGGACAGAGTCCCCCCGCCGATGATTTCGAAGGACAAAGAGTCCGGAGTCAGAAGGTAAAATCCAACGCCAATGGACCGATGCAAATGAGCAACAGTTCAGTGCACCAGGCACCACGTCAAGACGTTATTTTTTTTTTTTAATGTGCTGTGGGCAATCCAGGCTCTCCCACGCATGGAAGGACTGGGTATCCCACTGCTCAGGCCAAAGAGAAAAGGTTTTTTTTATTTGAGATTCTTAAACTATATACAATCATTACATTGACACATAAAAACAGAACTCAAGCATTGTTATTGAACAAAAAATCACTTACATAGGGCAGTAAGGTTTCTAACCATCATTCAAGCAATTGAGGCAGCACGATTAATCGTACACTCGCACTAATAAAAGATGAATAAACAAGATATAAGAACAAGATTGAAGGTGGCCTGAATGATTTATCCTCATAATACCTCTGTGAAGTCCAGATTTACGACAACAAGAGGTACCTCAAGGATTAAATAAAAAAAAACAAAAAACAAAAAACATAAGTGCAAATCAAAAAGAAAAGCTAGTGGCAAAGTTTAGATCATCGTGCTGCCCCAGCAAACAAGACATGAAATGCTAACAGCAAAGGAAACAATCGAAATGACAACAGAGACTGACCCCTGCAGGGAAATGGGGATTAATGGGGATATAAAATGGGGATATAAAATGGACATTGCTCAAAAGAGGACAGCGCATCGGTTTCCAAATAAGGTGGAGGAATGGAATGAAGTCTGGCGATGCAGACAAATTGCCAATGGGCAATTATTTGTTAGTGGCAATGTTCATTTTTCATACAATATCAAAAAGAAAATAAAAGTAAAAAAGCACAGGTCATACCTTGCATAAATGGTCAGATGCAGATGTCATCAAGAGTCCAGAGTGAAAGAGGTGAGCAGTTCAAATTGGTGCAGGTTGCAGATATGAATTGAATTGTGGCCAGTTTAGTTTTATTTCAGTCGAGAAGTGATAAGGCCACACGGTTCAGTAAGTAGACCCTGTGCAGAAATTAGCATGCCAAAAAAAAAAGGAGAGAAAGAAATGGGGGGTAGAAATTAGTGATTTTGCTATGAAGACTGACTATCTAAACATCTAGTTTTGAAGAAATGACATCAGTGAATTGCTTTTCGGGTGACTGCAAGATTTCAGCTGGCAATGCAAGTTTGTTCCACAGAAAAAGGTTGCGATTAAAAAAGGAATACCTGTCTACATTTTTGAAGAGTAAAGTTGGCACAAAGTAAATTGCCTTGCTAGCTCTTGTATTATGGTCATTCCGAGTGAAGATCCAGGGCCCATCCCCCCAGCCACCTTTGTTGACAATGCAATTCCTGAATGCAGACAGTCCATGTAGTAGCCGTCTTTTGTTGAGGGAATCCCAGCCCAAATCAGTCAACATGCTTGTCACACTTGCATCAAAAGCAAAATTTCCTGTTACGAACCTAGCTGCCCTTCTTTGCACAGCCTCAATTGCATCGATGTGACATTTTTGATAAGGGCTCCATGTAGTGGTAGAATATTCTAGCAAAGGCCTTACAGTTGAAAAATACAGAATTGACTTTATACGCCGTGAAGCATGATTGTAATTGCGAATGAGAAAACTTAGTTGATCTTAGAAAACTTAGTTGAGGCTCATCGTACACGTAGAAATATTCATACCTGCTATATAGATTACAAGAAAGCATTTGATTCTGTTCCGCACTCATGGCTCATACAAGTCCTCAACATGTACAAAATCAACCCGGTGACTGTGTCATTTCTGGAGAACGTGATGGCAAACTGGCGCACAACGCTTAAACTCAGATTAGGTGACACCAGCATAACCACACAACCCATCCAGATCAGACGCGGTATATTCCAGGGGGATTCACTTAGCCCCCTCTGGTTCTGCCTCGCACTGAACCCACTTTCAAACCAACTCAATAGCACAGGCCACGGCTACCACATCAGACACAATGCAACCACCAAACACACACTCTCACACCTTCTGTACATGGATGACATCAAACTTATGGCATATTGGCATCCACTGAATCACACCTTCACCAGCTTCTCAAAATCACAGAAACATTTTCAGCAGACATCCACATGCAGTTTGGGCTGGACAAATGCAAAACCCAGCACATCATCAACGGTGTCAGGGAACTTGTGGGTTTCGAGCTCCAAAATGGGGACGTCATAGAACCCATGGAGGAGGGAGAAACCTACAAGTACCTTGGATCCAACAGTCACGTCTCATAGACCACAATCAGACCAGGACTGATATCACCAATGCATACCGAAACAGGCTCACCAACATTCTGAAATCACACCCTCAGTGGCAGAACACTGTCAAGCCCATCAACACATATGCAATACCAAAACTCACATACACTTTTGGAATCATCAAATGGTCACAAACAGAGCTAGAGCGCCTTCAGAGAATGACACGGACAACCATGACGAGCCATAGGAAGCATCATCCCCATGCATGTGTTGAGAGGATGAATCTCCCCAGGAGGAAGGTGGAAGAGGAATTGTGGATATTGTTAATTTGCATAATAAGCAGGTTAATTCTTTGAGAGGATATTTTGGGAAAAAGCAGAGAGAATCCCGATTACACGGAGCGATCAGCCTTGCAGATGCCAACCACACCCCACTCAATCTTCAACAATCAGATTCCACACTTCCAATCACAACCAAAGCAGAAAAGCACACATCATGGGCCCAGAAAGCTCTCCACGGCAGATATCACCTTGAACTTAGCCAGTCACATGTCGACATCGAAGCGTCGAACGCATGGCTGACTCGAGGTCAGGACCAGGTTATTGACACACGCAATTACAGGAAGCACATCCGGAAGGAGGCCATAAGAGATGACTCCTGCCGCATGTGCCATTCAACACCTGAAACCATTCAGCACATCACATCAGGTTGCAGGGTTCTGGCTGACACCGACTACAACACAGACATAATCAGGTTGCCAACATCATCCACCAAAAGCTTGCAGTCAAACACAAACTCGCACACACACGTTTCCATATTACAACTACACCCACCCGCCGGCTGTCCTCGAGAATGCCACACACACCGGCTATACTGGGACAGAACCATCATCACAGACAAAACCTACACCACAACAGGCCAGACATCACGCTTGTCGACAAAACAAGCCAAAACCACGTTTTTCATTGATATCACAATTCCAAATAACAACAACCTCACCACAGGTCATACCACCAAAATCACCAAATACACAGATCTCTGCATAGAAATACAGAACCAGTGGAGGATGACAAAGTGGTCACAATCCCAATTGTTGTATCCTCTACTGGCCTCATCCCGAAAACACTTCACAACAGCCTCAACGCACTAGGCCTTCACTGAAACACATATACTCGAAATGGACCAAAAAGCAGCTATCATAAACACGTGCCACATTGTTAGGAAATTCCTGAACGGTGCCATCACACATCAGCAAACACTATCACATCTGGAACAGCCATCATCACATCAGGAAGGTGTCACGAACCAACACGAACCCACCACCTGATCAGATTCACCAATGGCATCCGCAGGCTGAAAACCGTGCGAGAGAAGTATGTTCTTGTGTTGTTTTTTTTCTCTTTTGCATTGTTTTGTTTATTTGTTTATTTTTCTTTCTTTGTTTTGTTTGTTTGTTTCGTCTGAAGTAATGTGAAAGAAAAGTCAGCTACCGGTGCAAAGAGGTCTGGGGCCCAATAAAGTGCAATGCGAAAGAGTGAACAGAATGAGAGATAAGCCTGAGTGGAGCAAAATCATAGCTAACGTAGGTGAGCTAGGCACCCAGACCTTAGCCCAAAACATCATGAGGGGTCAGGAGCGCAGACAAGATTTCCTGCTCTACATGCGCTCGTGTGATTTGAAGTGCTCTTGAGGTCCTAGGTGTGAGACTTGGGAACAGATCCGATCCGGTGCCTTACACGGGGTTGATAAAGTTAAGATCTGGGAACGGGTCGGGGATCCATGCCCAGATCTAAGCCGGTAACCAGCCCGGAGTCGGCGGCCCATGATGGCGGCCCCCCACTGCGTGGTCAGTGCAACCCCGCTTTCACGCAGCTGGGAAGAGGGAGTGAGCGTACTGCTGGCGAACGCCGCTGGTGCTTCCGTGACTCCCTGCGCTTGTCAACTGAGCAATATTTATTTATTTATTTATTTTAAATTTAATTTGCATGGATGCAGTCCAGCGCAAATTAACAACATGTAGACAGCTTTACACAGCCAGTCACAACTTTGACAAATACCAGACAGTTACCAACATGCACTGTGGCGGGCACTACCTAATAAATTCTTACGAAATGTTTTTACAGAAATATCATTTCCATCCCCGAAAACACTGGCATCAGAGAGTTCCAATCGTTAACAGTCCTAGCAACAAACGAGAACTTTCCAACATCCTTAAAACTGGTTTGCAGCGTATTTGAAAGCATGATCATGTCTTCCTATATAAGTGGGAGGTAATAGGCATTCCTTGACACGAGACCACCCTCCAATATTATTTAATCCCTGAAAAAGACCCACAAGACGGGATGACCTCCTACGTTGAGCTAGCGATACCCAACCAAGATCAGACAGGATGGATGACACACTGTGTGAAAAGGAGTACCTTCCTGACACAAAACGTGCTGCCCTTCTCTGAACCCGTTCAAGTTTTTCCACATGTATCAGTCTGTATGGGTCCCATACAGCTGAAGCATATTCCATAGGGACCGAACCAGAGCGAAGTAGACTTTTTCTTTAATCACTTTACTAGCCTTAGAGAAAGTACGCCTAACAAAATATAATGCAGAATTTGCTTTTTTCACCACATTATCAACATGTTGACCCCAGCAAAGGTTTCTTGTAAAAGTTACGCGCCAAATAGGTAAAAATGTCTAACAGAGGTAATTGAGAATTTAACAAAGTGTACACACCAATAATTGGGAGACATCTTCCTGGAAAATGACATGCCACACATTTATCAACATTTAACCTCATGCCAAATTAGTACACCACTGCTCAATTCTCACGAGATCATTATTTAAAGACTGGACATCATCTGGAGTTTCAATTCTTTTATGATGACGCAGTCATCTGCAAAAAGAAAAGATCGGCACACCAGGTGGCCGGGCAAATCATTTATGAAAATTGAGAATAATGTAGGCCCAAGCACACTCCCTTGCGGAACCCCAGAGGTTACCGTACCAATATTTGAAAATGAATTTTGAAGCCTGACCTGCTGAGTGCGATCCCGGAGGAAATCAATAATCCAATTGATGAGCACATCATTCACTCCAATATTCCTCAGTTTTCAAGATTAGGGAAGAATGGGAACCAAGTCGAAGGCCTTTTCAAAATCAACAAAAATTGCATCGATCTGACCCCCTTTGTCAAGAATATCAGAGATGACTTGGGAAAAACTAACCAACTGTGTTTCACACGAAAAACCAGCCCGAAAACCATGTTGGTTCGGGGATAAAATCTCCCGACTGAGCAATATGCCGGACAGCGCTTCGCCGCGCGACTGACGCAAGGCGATCCATTCCCCCGTTGTAATGTTCCGGAAAGGGGAAGTAAGGCAAGAGCGTGGATGAGGACATGCGTGCGACAGCCCAGACCAAGATGTATCAGTATCAGTATCAGATTTACTCTGTTCTACAGGTTTTCATGCCATAAAGGCAATCATCAATTGTGAACAGCAGAGGTTTCATCATTTACCAGGGAAGGGAGGGGAAGGGATGGGAAGGGAACGCGACCGTCCTGCTGCATTATCGAAAGGAGGGGTAAAAGGGAAAAGGGGAAAGGACCGCGAAGAGATCATCGAATGTGGACGGGGCATAGTCATATAGCAATCACTTCAGACACCCAAGCAGACACACACACATGCACAACCAGGCAAGATCCAACCTTGAGCAAACTCTAACACTCATTTCCTCATGCATACCCAATCACAATCTCAAAAAACACAAAAGTGGAAAAAACAAGGTACCTAGTAAAAATAGAACTTCCCAAGAAGATAGGGATGCAGTGGTATGTAAAAAACATAAAAGAAGCAAAAAGAAAAAGAAAGAAAGAAAGAAAAAGGAAAAAAAAACAAAAACAAAAAAGAAAGGAAAAAAAAGAGGGAAAAAAGAATGAGAAAAAAAAAACGATAAAAGAGTGAAAAAAAAAAACAAAGAGAAAAAAGAAGCAAAAAAAGTGGGATCTGAAATTTGAAAGAAATTTCAGATCCCACTTTTTTTCACTCTTTTTTTTTTTCCGGACCCACTTTCAAGAAACACAGCCCATCACCACCAAGAATGCATGGCACTAAAGGCCACGCGAACACCTGCCCCCTCTCCTCTGCTGTGTCCACCATTGGACCCGCGGTCTACCGGGTGCATTCACTCTGTCGCTTCTGACGGGATGCGGCAGACGGGGCTGCCAACTCCCGCTGGGTGTTGCAGACTGGATGTACAAACGTTTCCACATGACCCCCTCTAAAATCTCAAGTAGGTGGTCATGTGGACTGGTCAATCACCATGAGCTACGCTGGGTATTCACTATGAACTCCAGCATCCGATTCACCATCACGTTGGTTGATTATTCCGGTAACAAACTCCCAAACTAGTGAGCACGCTCCGTTGCGGCAACATGTCCTCGGTCAGGTATGAACGAAAGAGAAAACACCGGTCGAAGCAAGGCTCCTTGAGAAAAGAAGTGTTTGCCATTTGTCCGCACAGTGCAAAATACTATCCCGAAACAGTGCAACCCCTCCAGCTGCGTGAGACCCATCGAGATCGTTTCTTGGCTTCGGCCCGAGCGGTCTTTAGTTCCGGGCTTGTCCCGAGTTTCACCTTTGGAAATATATAATAATAATAATGCTTTGCTATTTTGCTAATACTTCTCTCTTTCTATTTCCTTGTAAACTTACGGTCGTGTTGCCTCGTGCACACTTCCCTTTCATGTCTAGGGTTTCTTTAGGGCCCTTTTATGGCTTGAACACATTTTTTTGGCTGTGGACTGATTCCACCTTTGTGCTCATGATAATTTTTTACTGGCGAAACTTCGGATATCCCAACTGATTCGGAGGTGTCTGCGCTCGACAACACGACTGTAAGTTTTTTGGTTAATTCTCTCACAACATTTGCATGTGCTCCTTCTCAATGGCCTGCGTGTGTTGGCTCTGTTGGAAATGTGATTTATTGGATTGGACAATGTGATCGCAATATTACTCCAAATATTCAAATATTTTGCTAAGTTTCTACTTGCAACTCTTGTTGAGCTGAGATTAAACTGTTTGATATTTTTTGCATTTGATGAGAAGCAAACCACAGTAAAAAAAAAAAAAAAAAAAAAGCCGAAATTTCGATTTCAGTGTCGAAATTCGATTTCAGTGTCGAAACTATTGGGCTGAAGTTGTTTTGATATTGACGAACGTTCGTCAAAATAACTTTCAAAAACGATTTTCCACGTTTCACAGCGTTGCTCCACCATATTGCACCCCGGCACCCTTTTCGGATCCAAAATTGCCACCCACGTGCCAAATTTAATTTCTCTGGGGCGATGGTAAGGTCATCAAATAAGAGGTCAAAGTTCATCAAAATAGGCATTTTTGCGGTTTTGACCCTGGTGACCCCGACACAAGGTTGCTCCACCAAATTGCACCCGGCACCGTTTTCGGATGCCAAATTGTCGCCCACGTGCCAAATTTAATGTCTCTGGGGCGATGGTAAGGTCATCAAATAAGAGGTCAAAGTTCATCAAAATAGGTGTTTTTGCGGTTTTGACCCTGGTGACCCCGACACAAGGTTGCTCCACCAAATTGCACCCCGGCACCGTTTTCGGATGCCAAATTGGTCGCCCACGTGCCAAATTTCATTGCTCTGGGGCGATGGTAAGGTCATCAAATAAGAGGTCAAAGTTCATCAAAATAGGTGTTTTTGCGGTTTTGACCCTGGTGACCCCGAC
>JASGXE010014224.1:0-24230 GCA_030068105.1 Sinentomon sp. SZTP_YWyxl | reverse complement strand
TGTGATCTGAAGAAGGGCACATGAAAAAAGTCCACATCCAACATGTATTTTAAAACAGAAAGCCCTAATGACCCCCATGGGATGGGATAAGTAACCCCCATGGGATAAGTCGTCATACTAGTCCCCTTTTAACTTGACGAGATTGTTATGGCAACACAAATTGGGACAAGTCGTTATGTCCCTTTCTTACAAATCACCCCAGCATTAAAGTTTTATAATTTCCAACAAAATAAAATAGGATAAGTCATGAAAATGGGCACAGAGCTGACAAAAATCTAGCTAGGAGGATGAAAAATATGTACGTTCCTCCAAGGAGAAGTGCAGTTTGACATCCACTGTCAACAAATTTGAATTTATCCAGAAAACTAAAAAAAAAAAAAAACAAAAAAAAACCATTTTCCCAAAACCTAAGAAAATGACTTATCCCCTTCTGCCATGTACCCACAGAATTATCACAGTTGAGATGTTCTATTGGGAGAAACATTGCAATTTTGTTTCAATTTTACGAATGATTAGTGGCTCTTGTTTCATTCCTTTACCTAGGTAGGTATTTCACTTTGTATCTCGACCAGTGCTGCCAGGACCATTACGCAATGGTTCTTGCTGGTGTGGCAATGTCAGCTGAGTGCTGAGTTACATGATGTTATTTTGTATTCTTAAAGGTTATGCAATGGAAATATAAGAAAAAAAACAGTTGTCACCAAGAAGAGTTGCACCGTGCCTACCTGGAAGGTATGGTGCCTACCTAAATCTATTGATCCTTGTTGCTGAACTTACTGGGAAGCAGGAACATTTTCACTGCAAAGCAAGAAAAAGCTACAAAACTGTCAGAAACTCAATAAACTGGACTCATCGCAAAACATTTAGATAAAACATAACAGGGCCTAAACCCGTTCAAGACCATTTTGCAGCACCCAGCTAATCTTTCTGAAAGAGTGCCATCCAGCAATGAATCACGTCACAGAGTCATTGTTCCAAAACACAAACACAAAAAGGGCTTTTAACAGAATGCAGATAAAGCTGAGCTGGCATATTTAAATATGTACACCCAATGTGCTAAATCATATTTGGTTTTTTTTATTAAAAGTGGGGCTCATAAAAAGACATCTCAAAAACAATCTTTGGATCATTCAGAGCCACGTTTGATAACGTGCAGCGGTTGCCAACAATGCACCCCCAGAGATCGGATACACTTATGAATACCTGCCTACATTTTGAAGTGGAGTAGGTAGGCAATGTAGGAAATGCTTTTGGTCTAAAAGGAGAAAATCAAGGAGTGGGAATTGACAACGTGCAACAGGTGAACACCATGCAGAATAATGAAACAAATCTGCAAAGTACATCCCTGCAGTTAGCTACTTCAAGTTTCAAAAGTATAATATACCTACATAGTAAGTGCTGTCCAAAGCTCTGAGAGCAGGTTTAGGTTATCTTCATTCAACAGACATTAGGTTTATTACGTCAATTACGTCTTTACCTTCAAATACTGATCAATGGCTAGCAAAAATGCACCAAACATTTGCAGCACAAACAAAATTTGACCCACTGATTGAACCCAAAGCATCAAGTCCCGAAATTAGCAAAAATATGGCCGGAAAACACTGTTTGCTTGCCTAATCCAGTGAGCAAAAATCCATGATTTGCACGTTCGACGATGTTATCCGACTGGCTGTACACAGCATTTAGTGAGAGGAAGCACAAATAGAGTAAGGCATCTGCTCCACAATTCAACCAAACTTCCCAGTTTTGGCTGAAGGAAGCAAGCTCAGCAAAAAGATTCAGGCACGAGCTGTCTCCTGAGCAATGACTTTGTGTTCAGCATTATGCAATGACACATTTTGCACAATTTGTTCCAAGCACCAATTCAAATTTCATGGGACTTGTAGACAGATCTGACAATGCATACATCCGGTATATTTTGATTTTGAATTTCTATGAAATAGAGTACAAGTGTGACAAAAAGCTGCTCTGCTCTCTGCTACTGCAAATACAATAAAAAAAACTCCAAAAGAATAAACCTACCGGTCGTCCACTGTGAGTTTGTTGGCTCCAGTGCCGATAACCATCTTGGAGATGAGAAATTTGACAACTGACGACAACGATAATGGGACTATTAACCACTAAAAGGGTCGATGAATTGATGTCAAGATGTCAAACAGATGATTTCACAACCTAAAACAAATAGAATGCTGCCAGAAAGTAAAAATTGGTATTTTAGTAAAGATTGGAAAATCAATGAGTTTTCTTGTTGTTGCAAATGCTGAAACTATGCATGGACAAGCATTTGAAAATCAACGTACACCACAGCACAGCATTAACATGTGTGTACAAAACATATTCCAAGAATGAAACCTTTCTTGGTCACGGGAGATAGGTATTTTCGAACACACCTACAAATTTCCAGCTCAATTAGGGCCTACCTATTATATTTTATTCACCTGAAGTCCCTCTGGCATGAGTGCTGGATACCTCAGTAGGATGTATTCGTGGGCTATGTGGAGGTTTCCTTGCTGTTTCCAAGGCAATATCAAACTGCATCACCTTCATTGGTTTGGTTTGTGTTGAAACTAAACCAAAATTACTGTTTTCCGACACTGCAATTGGGTACCCACCTACATCGGTTTAAAACACTGTTGGGTATTGAAAAAATAGGTACCTACCTAGTCATTGAAGGTACCCACCTACATAACATGAACCGAAAAACTTCTCTTTAAAACACATTTAACTGTCATTTCAGACAAATCAGTGACACCAATTCGATACCATTGTCGAAAGACAAGGAGTCCTGGTTCAGGAATGATTCGAAAAACAATAAAAATGATTAAAATGAAAAATGATACCCCAAACTATGGGGTAATGATGACACACTTTTGTGATTTTTGTACAAACAAAAGGATGGGGGCAGTCAGGCTCTAAAGGTTATGGTGTAATGAAGCACTTTGCACTAAAGCTTTTTTGGATAACTGAATTATTGCACCAAGCACAGGCATGCAGAAGATTTGGATTTTGTTGCAATCATGCGGCGGCCCTATGTATGTGTTACCACCTAGGGCTGTGTTACATTGCAGTGATCTTAATGTGTCTCGTGTAAATTGGAAGAAATTAGTTATAAGGTATTGTCTTCATTTCAATTCTCCTATGATTCCGAAAAAAATATGGAAAAAAATTATCCGTATTGTCTGTCTGATTGTTGAATGATTAAAATTGGAAATTGACTTGTGCTTTGTCCATTTTTGACCTATCCTTTATCTAGCACAAGGTTTTGACCCAGAGTTGGGTTTGCAGAGTGCAGCCACCCAACTAATGCACTACGCAGACAAATCACAGCAATTCTTCCTGGTTAACATGCCCGGCTTGGGCTTAGTGTACTTGCATTATGACTTGGACAAAATGGTGGTCAGGTTGATCTGAAGTTTCTCATTCAATCATGGCTCCTGCCTATTGGTAGATAAGGTTCCCCTTTTAATTGGAAACCACCCAACAAGTTTTCTTCTTGACTATATCTGTGGTCCACCATTTTCTTTTCTTTTAATCTAGGCTAATATTGTTTTAGGCTATATCCCGTTCTTGCAGGGCAGTTGCCGAAGCTCGCCTCAGCAAGCTTCATGTTAATTCAGGAAATACTTCTGCTCTGGCTGATTTTGGCTACTGTCGTGTAATACATTTCCTTTACATTATTTTCTGTGCTGAGACGGTTTGGTCTTTTGATCAAGTTGATGCCAATCAGGCAATATTCATGTCAACAGTGGAACAACACTTCCCCATGGCACTATGATCCAAAATTAACATTTTTTTGGATCTGGACGGCAGTTACGGCAACAATCATTGATAACTCCTGCCAACACAGCGATGCATTCGTTGGTATGTTGCTCTTCATGAAATTGGGGCTAAATAATTAGGTGTTGCATGGTTTTGGAATTTATAATTCACACGAACAAAAAAAATGGAGCAAAACATACCTACACGATTAATAAATTCATTTCATGCCCCCCACAGAAAGAAAGGTGCCATTTTCTCATATCCCTTTTCTTCGCTGCTGAACACAGCTTTCAAAGCCTGTACGCCAACCACTCCATGGCCGAATTTCCAGAACTATTTTTGTGCATCCGTAGACAAATAGCATACAAAATAATTTTGTATTTTGCTCGTGGCGTTCGAAGAGGGGGCACCTAATATTAAAAAAGGAGATTTTCTACGCGGAAAATTTCCAATGTACCTAATTTTTTCCCAAGTGATTTTTCCCAGGAAAATTTCCTGGGAAAAATCTCAAAATCAAGTACCTACTGGTTGCCGTGGATGTGTGTGAATTCAAAACTCTTGAGCAGGTGTGCCCACTGCCCAAAATGGGGCCTTCAACAATCGGCCAAGCACCATTTGTCTATTTTATTTGAGGCACTATTCTCAGATGTAGGTACCTAGGTAAAAGTTTTATTTTTTTTTATTGTGTGGAATGGGCGAAGTTAACGGCCTACGGGTGAGTTAAAACACAAACATGGTGTTTTGAAACGTTTTAAAACAAAAATCGTATTTTTTGTTTTCTGATTTTTTTTTTTTTAGTTTTTTCCCCGTCAAAATAAGGCCGTTGACATTTTTCAGGCATGAATTTGAAAAATTCCACGAGTCCAAAAGAAGCAATGCAAACCTGCTGGGTTAAAACACTTAAACTCTCCTGATGCAATCTCTAAGCACTATTTTTCCACCATTTACAACACGAACAGCGGTAGAAGAAAAACGATCGTATGCACCAAAGCCTATAAAGGCTTTAAGGCGAGATTCGCAGGACTTGAGGGTTATGCTTATGATGGCGAGCACACCACTTGCCTTTCGATAGGTTGCGTCGATGTGGGGACCCCAGGAAAAGTCAAGAGAAATAATGACACCAAGATAAGTCGCAGATTCCACCCTCGAGCAATATCTCTGCCATCCAGTTGGTAGTGCGCAGGCAATATTGTGTGTTGATCTGGCCCAGGAGAAGTTGATCCAATGAGATTTGGAAGGATTCGGGTGAAGGCCCCATTGGGGGCACCAATCTGTCACTTTATCGAGATCTATGAGGGCTGTTCAAAAACAAGTGAGACTCACCCTGTCCTTGCCGTGCGGGCTACTCGTCTTCATCTATGTGGTGTTGCTTTTCGAAGTAGGCTCCTTCGGCATCAGTAGGTACACTTTTGCCACCGACGTTTCCATTCATCAAGCACATGTTGGAGCCGTTTCTTGAAAGGTCCTTGAGTGTTGTTGCCGCAGCAGCAATTACTGCCTCGTCATTTGGGAATTTTCGCCCCGGAGCTCCTTTTTTGGCATTGGAAAGAGGTAAAAATGACATGGGGCAAGGTCAGGGCTGTAAGGGGGGTGGGGCAGTGTTTCAATGTAGTGGTCATTCAGAAACTGCGTGACGAGATGAGCGACATGAGTCCTTGCATCGCCATGGTGGAGTATCCAGTTGTTGGGATGAAGAAAATGCCAGAGGAACAGGCGCCGATGAAAGAAGGTAATCCTAGTCATCACGTTTTTCGACAGCCGAGGAATAATTCTCACACACACACTGTACGTACCACTGCATACCACAGTCACAGGCCAATTTTACAGGGCCACCAAGCAAATCTTGCACGAGAGAATCCTAAAGAAGAGACCGGAGCTTCATCCCAACAACTGGATACTCCACCACGACAATGCAAGGCCTCATGTCGCTAATCTCGTAATGCAGTTTCGGATTTCTGAATGACGACTACATTGAAATATTGCCCCATCCCCAATACAGCCCTGACCTTGCCCGGTGTCATTTATACCTCTTTCCAATGCCAAAAAAGGAGCTCCGGGGCGAAAATTCCCAAACGACGAGGTAGTAATTGCTGCTTCGGCAACAATACTCAAGGACCTTTCAAGAAACGGCCTCCAACATGTGTTGTTAGATGAAATTTGTACATTGGTATCATTGGTATCAGATTTACTCTGTTCGACAGGTTTTCATGCCATTTTAAGGCAATCATCAACAATTGTGAACAGCGAGGTTCATCATTTACCAGGGAAGGGAGGGGAAGGGATGGGAAGGAAATGTGACCGTCGGCTGCATTATCGAAAGGAGGGGTAAAGGGAAAAGGTGGGTAAAGGACCGCGAAGAGATCATCGGAATGTGGACGGGGCCCAGTCATACCTAGCAATCACTTCAGACACCCAAGCAGACACACACACATCACAACCAGGCAAGATCCAACCTTGGGCAAACATCTAACACTCATCTCCTCATGCATAGGTATTAGGCACCCATTCAGTATTCACAATATCAAAAAATACACAAAAGTGGAAAAATTGTAAAAACAGAACTTCCGAGAAGATAGGGATGTAGGTAGGTAGGGCCTATGTAAAAAAAGAAAAGAATGTGACAGAATGGGATGGAATGTGTCAATCTAATTGTTTCTTTTCTATTTCTATTTAGGTGGGAGGGAGGGATTTTTTGAAAAATTTGTTTCCATGAATCGATTCCACTGAACTGGGAGCTTGATTTTGAAATGGAGCTCTGTTTCATGGGAGTAGCCTGTGATATGTTTTGTAGCCTGTGATTGATATGTAGCCTGTGATATGTTCCCTCCCTCCCTGCCTCTCTCCCTCTGTCTCGCCCTCCCTCTCCCTCCCTAGCTCTCTCTCGCTCTCCCTCTCCTTCTCCCCAACGAGAGGAATCGAGGTCACTTATAGATCGTCCTTGATTTCTTTGGTACCTAACTTGTCGCCTGGCTGGGGCCTGACCCAGGCCCCAGCCAAATGGGCCTGGGCTGGGCCAGGAGCCAGTCCCCTTTGGCCCAGGGGGTTTCTGAAGGGTGGAATTGCAGGGCTGGAAAAATAAAGACAGAACATAACAGTCCATTGTGTTGTAATTTGGAAATCGTGGAGGTGACTGAGGTGAGGTTCGGGCTCAGACAGAGCAGGAAAAGCATGCAGCCTTGCAAAAATCAGTAACAGTTTCAAAGACCTGCCTACCACCTCACCGCTTCACCAGCTTCACCATCCGTAACGCCTCAGCTGGATCCCCCAAATATGTTGAGGTGGCAGGTGCTGGCAAGGTGCGCATGATGCATGTAGGATTTGTATCTGTTTGTTCTTTGTTTTACTTTTTTTTTTTTTTTTTTCCATGGAAACCATATTTCCAGCTTTTAACATGCATGACATATATGACTGCCTCGCATGTGACGCTGAAGAGAGGACCGACAACCAAAAGTCTTCCCGCAGCTCTGCCAAAGATTGTTCTTGTTTTCTGCAAGACAGTGCTACTTCTGGTGCCTTCTAAAACTCCATGCATCGTTGAAGTCCTTTCCACAAAAATTGCAATTATGACGCTTCTGCGATCACAGTGAACGACACGCATATGCTTGATCATGTAGTCCTTCCTTTTGAATGGTGCATCACAGTCCGGCTCTAAGCATAAATACTGGAAGAGGACGAAATAAGCTACGGTGGCCTAGACACCGTCGGCTGTTAATATCTTACTGTGTTGACCACAGATGCAACTTTGTCGACCCGAACACCTTGGCCCACATCCAGCATATTGAAAGGACTTGGAGAGATGTCAAGAATTACCTTACTCGCGGATGCACCCGAAATGACGGACTGGGCACAAGACCTTTCACGGAGAGCAGCAAAACCTGAATCGTTGGACCCATTCGCAGAAAATACAAATATGTATACTGGAAATAAAAAATATGCTTTCGATTAATTTTTTTTTTGTTCCTTTGTTATAAATTGAGACCGAAACAGGAAAATGCTGACAAGCAAAGAAAATGTTCCTTGTTTCTGGTGGTTTTCACGAGTTCACATTGTTTTACCTTGAATCATGATCAAGAAAAAATAATTAAAAAAATATAAACAAATAAATACGCATGTATACGGAAGCGTAGAAGGGATGATGAAAAGTAACAATAATGATAACAATATCAACAATGAAAAAGAAAAAAAACGAATGTACAACAGATTCAAAACTGCGTGCATCATGCTCATCTTGCCAGAATGCACCACCTCAACAGATATGGCTGATCCAGCTGAGGCAGTTATGAAGGTTGAGGCGGTAGGCAGGTCTTTGAAACTGTTACCCAAAAATCTATACAATTTCCCGTTTATATTGTGTTGTGTTCGTTCATCTTTGTTCCTGTTGTTGTTGGCCCGAGTCTCGACCGCCCGAGGGGTGTGACTAAAACGCTGAACCTGCTTGTCTTGCTTGTCCTGCTGGAAAACCTGCTTGTCCTGCTGGTAATGGTCAAATGAGTTAGATTATTGTTAGATTAGGTTATCCTAACCTAAACTAACCTAACCTAACCAACATTACCTAACCCTAACCTAACCCTTCAAGACCTTACCAGCAGGACCAGCAGGTTCAACGTTTTGGTCAATTTCCACCCGAGTCCCGACTTATTCACAATCAATCACTGTCATGAAACATAATAGGCTCACAATAATAGACTATATTATCGGAAACGTATTAACGGAACGTTTTTTGGAATGTATTAATAACGTATTCACTGTTATAGGGAACGAAATAGGCTCATAAAAGGCTCACTATACTGCACTATTTTGCAGCTTCTCCAGGACAAAACAAAACTACAAATTACTGGGGTGGGAATCCGGGCCCCAAAATTTTCAGCGCACCCCTGGTGGTCCCTGAAAACCGGACAGGACTGCCGGACAGCCAGACCGGACCGCCCCGGATGGGTTAGGTTAGGATCAGGGTTGAGCATAGGGGGGTAGGGGAGTTACCCCCCCATGCCCTTCGGCCGTGGTTACCCCCCCCGGCCTTTTTGCGAGGGGTACCCTTGGCCGAAGGCCAAGGGTACCCTCGGAAAAAGGCTCTGCACACACCAGGAAAAAGGCTCTGCACACACCAGGAAGGACTTCAATAGCAACATTCTGTTTCGTTTGTACCTACTTTCTGTTTTGATTCCCCTGCTGGAAATGGGCTAGGGGGGGTAACCTCGGCCTTTGGCTCAGGTTACCCCCCTAGCCTTTTTCCAAGGGCACCTTTGGCCGAAATCCTGGTGTGTGTCCTGCACACACCAGGAAGGACTTCAATAGCAAAATTCTGTTTCTTTTGTACTTCCTGTTTTGATTCCCCTGCCGGAAAAAAGCTAGGGGGGGGTAACCTCGACCTTCGGCCGAGGTTACACCCTCTCGGGGTTTATTTTGTGGGGGCACGCACAGGCACGGCGTGCTTGCCTTGTTATTGGGTGCGGGCACGCGGTACCGTCTGGCTTTTTTGCAAGCTGCCGGCCCGCGGTGACAGTTCCGAAGACCTGTCTACATGTGGATTCCTCAATTTCGCAGATGTGTGATATCCTATTCTTCATTTGCAATTAAAGCTAACCAAACCTGACCTCATCTCTCCCCGCCCTTTGATAACACAGCCTAACCTTCATGTCATGAAACAACTTTTTGTGTGTTTGGAATTGGCATTTCAATTTGAAATGAATATGGATTTGTAATTGAAACATCCTTTCAATAAAAAATGATTGTGGAATCATTGTAATTTTGACATGCAATTACAAAAAAAAAAACGAAATAAATGACAAAAAATAAAAATGTTCTCTTGTTGATTGAGAACACCAGAAAAAAAAAAAAAAAAAACCTGCCCTAACATAATCTTCTTTGACAATGTGCGGAGAGGCTAGGTCAGGTTTGGTTTGCTTTAATTGCGAATAAAGAATAGCATACGTCCACGAAATTGCCGAATCCACATGTAGACAGGTCTTTGGAACTATTACCCGGCCCGCGGCCCTTTCCTTTGTTCCATTTCAAACATGTGTGATGTCCAAGGTCCGATTTTCAACAAGCCATAATTTGAGAAAACCGATTCCTGAAAGTAACATCTGGCACCAAACACGGAAAACTCCATTATTCATATTGAATGTAAACTTGACCAGGACCAGTGATGGATGATGTTGACGCAATTACCGTATTTTGATATCGAGCGTGAAAGTCCTGAACCCATCATTCTGCTGATTCTCAGTTTTTTACGGCGAGCAACAAATTAGTGAACTTTGTGACCGGTTCCAAATCGATGAGAGAATTGCAGGAAGAGGATTTCGTGAATTGGGATGTAAAAGAAATGATCCTTTTTTGAAGGTCTTGCAACAAGTGCATTAAACGCATAGCAATTTCGAGTGCAGAATGCGAAGGAGCATTTGCACCTTAACGTCTGTGGTTGCTCACGAAAACTGTATCCCACCTCAGCATGTTCTTAAAACTCAGCGGCCCACCACTTTCAAAATTTTGTCCAGCAAAGTATGTTAAGCTTGGTTGGCACTAACAGCAAAGTTCATAGCGACAACAAAGAAAGGCAGTGAAATAGCGATGACAACGCTCTGGAAATTTTTTAGACTTTTTATTTTAAACTGAATTAAAATTAAACAGTAAAGAGATTTTTTCGTGTTCATCATCACGAATTCAGGAACCAATTTTTGTTCAGTTCTCCTCTTTCACTAAAAAGTAGACTTTGGTTGGCTTGGCTGGATTGCTCAACTGCCTCAATATCACTCGACTAATGGATGTTCAGTTTTGTCTTTCTTAATGTCAGTCGCCATTCGCCAAGCCACTACCAAACACTTTGAAGCATGCCATGAAACTGAAGGCAAAGGTTGGCCCGGTTGGATGGATGCAAAGAACCGCATTGATCGTTGCGGGCAGTCCAACGCAACCGCCTTAAAAATTAATCTCTCCATTGTGACCAATTGACAATTTAAACCTGCCCTCAACGTTGAACAAAATCAGAAGAATTTTCTCCACTATGCATATACAGGACCCACATAGAAACGTGCCCTTTTCAAAAAACCCACTGCCCTTTTTTCGAAATATCTTGCCCTTTTAACAATCTTGGGTGCCTGCCGTTTTTATTTTACAAAATAAGCACTGCCCCCTCTAGCCTTTTTCCGAGGGGACTCTTGGCTGAAGTCCTGGTGGTGTGCCCTGCGCACGTCAGACTTCAATGGCAACATTCTGTTTCTTTTGTACTTTCTGTTTTGATTTGCAGATAATGGTAAAATGTAAAAAAAAAACTCATCCAGAAAGTCGTGTCGTGACAGTTATTTCCTTGCTCCATCTATTGCGACTGCAGACCCCCAGGATAAGATAACAAAGGACATGAAATGTCGTAAAATGGCATCTGAGGACCCCTAATTTTTCAAAAAAGCTTCAGCATTTGGGGGATGCTGTCCCCCAAACCCCCTGCCGGGGACTTTGCCCCCTGGACGCCCGCTGGGGGGCACAGCCCCCCAGAACCCCTGCATTTTCGGTGCCAGATCCCCCCCCTCCCCCGTCGAAGACCTGTTCACCCCCTCTAAGGTACCCCACCTTGCCCATCCCTGGTTAGGATAGACTATCCTAACCTAATATAACCTAACCCGTCTGGGTCAGTCCGGCGGTCCTGTCCGGCTGTCTGGTTTTCAGGGATCACCCGCACCCCAGGCCCAGAGGCAGCCAGTCCAGCCCTGAACACACGAAGTTAAAATGCAGTAGCAATAGTTATGCTTGATCTGTTGCAGGGTTGTTCGTTTAAAACATTCCATTTAAAACAATCTGTTTTAAACATGTTTTAAACAACCACGACTTGTTTAAAAGTTTGTTTAAAACAAAATTGTGCTTTAAAGGTGTTTTAAACATGTTTAAAAAACCGCAACTTGTTTGAAATGGTTTATTTAAAACAATAACCAAAAGCAAAAAAATGCTTTTTGCATATTTACTCACTTTTTCGACGTTTTTCTGTCATTGTTGTAAAAAAAACAGAATTGTTGCCTTTTTTCAAGTCACTAAATTCATTGTCACTAAATTATTGCAAAATTCGCCTTGGCAGCTTTTGGAACACGTTTAAAACTGTTTAAAACATGTTTTTAAAACACGTTTTAAACAATGCAAAATGCATGGAGAAAAAAACGTTTAAAACAAAAAAACACGTTTAAACAGTTTTAAACGTGTTCCATGCATGCAAAAAACATGTTTAAACAGTTTTAAACGCGTTCGTTTTTGTTTTTCTATTTTCAAAAAAAAAAACACGTTTTTTTACAACCCTGATCTGTTGTGGTCAGCCAATGAATGGATGGTGTTCTGCTGCATCTGATCAGCACAAGAGGGACTTGGTGATAGAAGTGGAAAGTAGCCAAGAGTGCATTCAAGAGTGAAAGAGGAAGGACAAGGAGGTCACAAGTCAGGGTATTGGTGATCAAAGGCAGAAGATTGTGATAAAAGACTTTTGTTGATCGTTATTGAATTGATCGATAAGTGATTAGGTACCCTATCTGTTCATTAATATGAACAATAAATGTGTCTCTTTTCTTTTCCATTTGATTGTTTATTAAAAATAGGAAGAGCAAATTGACTCTTACAGTGGAGGATAAACAAAACACCTTGTGGTGAACGCAGATATTTATTCTGCTGTAGAAGTGCCTATATCACAAAGTGAAGTTTGACCAGTGATCGATCACATACATAGAAGTTTAAATTTGATTGGGAAGAACGTGTAGAAGCTCAGAAATAAGCTAGAGGTAAGACTGATACCTATGTTACAAGAAAAGAAAAAAAAAAGAAGGAAAAAGGAAAAAACAAAAACAAAAAAGAAGAAAGGAAAAAAGGGAGAGAAAAGAGAACGAGAAAAAAAAGAAAGAAAGAAAGAAAGAAAGAAAGAAAAAGACAAAAACAGAGAGAGAGAAAACAAAGAAACAAAAAAAAAAAACAAAGAAAAAGAAGCAGAAAAGGGGGATCTGAAATTTTGAAAGAAATGTCACAATTTAGATTAGCACAACTGATTCAAGAGAACACTGGCAGGTACCCGGAGAGAAAGAATAGGTGGGTAGGTACCTACTTCAAGATGCTCTTGGATGGTAGATAAAGCCAAATTTTGAAACAGGATATGGGATGAGAGCATTTTAGAGCATTACGTGAGTACCTACCGGAAGCAGGGATGGGTAAATTGGAAATTGGACACGTATTATACGTGACGTATTATACTCACATATAATACGCGTATAAAACGTATAAAACCAAAAAAAAACATGTGGCACGTAGTTTTTCTCGTTATTTTGAGCACATCTCAATGCAAGTGAGCAAGCGGGCCTAAATTAAAAGAGAAAAGAGCAGCAACAGGATAAATCTTTTTATCAATTATGTATTGTAAAAAGAACACAGGTAGGTAGCTAGATAGAAACCTACCAAATTTTGTCAATGTTATTAGGCAGGCCTGACTATCGCTGCTGCCTTTTCCATGAGAAATAACTGTGAATGAGCAGTAGCAACTCCTTTTTGCCATTGGAATGGTGTCATTTTCTGGTCACTGTTTTGTCTGCAAATTTCCACAAGATCAGAAAAGAGCAGTAAGCAACAAACAAATTCCTGCTCGAAATTAGTTGGGTCTGAATCTAAAAAAAATTCCTTTTGGATATTTTTAATTTATGTTGAATATGTGTAAATTGATTATTGTTTTCTGCAACATTTGATCCAGATAGAGGGTCGTCAAGGCAAAATGCGCTTTTCATTGTTTGCATTGGGAGCTCAGAACAGTTTTTCTGGCATATTCAAATTCCTCTTCTAAATTTTACCAAATTTTTTACCTTTGAGAAGCAGTAGGTAGGCCTACCTGCCTTAAGGAACATGCCTTTGAAAAATGTAAAATGAAAGTAGGGAAGTGGCATCTTTTTCAAGATAAAATTAATGTTCGGAAAACCAGAAAGGAAAAATTGCATCTTCGTAAACATTTGTGAAATACGAGTAACCCAGAAGAAGAGTAGTTTGGGGCATTGCAGGACTGAGAGAAGCGAAGTTCACGTTATTTTTTCCATTTTTGAATGAGTTTAAATTAGCACACGGTGTATTGGATTTACTAAAACATTGCTGCATCTCATTTGGGCATAAACAGTGCCATTTCTCACCAAACAAATCTAATCCACTCGTGCTCAACATACCTCGAACTTGGAAATTTCATACCTTGAATCTGTTTGTAAACTGAAGGAGCAATTAGTTTAGTTTAGAAAATATATTGAAGTGTTTTAATTTGTGGCATGGATGAACCATGACACATCCCATCTTCCCACTGACCCCATTCATTTTGTACCGATATTAAGCCAAATATGAGCCATTTGAAAACCAATTCAAAGTGCCGACAAAGCAATTCCCAGCATTGCCGATTAGTTGGCCTCAACCCAATAGTGGCTTTATCCTGATAGGGCCTATATCTAACAATGATCATCATGCGATATCTGTCCTCCTTTATTTGTTTTTAAGTCAGGAAAAAATGAAGCTCAGAGAAAAAATGTGAAAACATCCAATCAACGAAAAGAAAATTCCCAGTCCCATTATTTCACACAACATGAACGAATCGACTTACATCACCTGGCATCAATGTCGACATGTTCATGCACAGGTATTGTATTTTGGATTATGGAGGTATTTGGAGGTATTATTATGGAGGTATTTTGGTATTTATAACAGAAACAGGTCTGCTGCTGCCGGTAATATGCCATCGCTCTATATAGCGGTCACTTCAACTCCTCGGTCTGCCTAAAATTGTGATGAACAGGGTCTCCCAGTTTATCGGCATCACATTTTTTGCTTTTCGTTTCTGCAATTCATGGCGTAGTCCTTGACACTGACCTTGCATTGAAACTTGTGTTCGTCGTCAGTGGCGCACACAGGGTACGGTGCAAGGGGGACGCGTCCTCTCCCGAACTAAAAAAAAATCAAAAAGGCTGTCCTCAGACTACGTTTTGAACTGTTTTCTTCGAATGCCTGTTTTGGCCCAGCTGAGGAGTGGTGAAAAGTCGCGCAAAAGACATGTGGAAACATATTGACGAAAAAAGCATCTTTGACTTCTGGCGACATTCTTGTCCTCCTCTCAACAGTTGTACTTGAGCCGGATGAAATCTGCCGTGCGCAGTTCGGTTTTGAAAATAAAATCAATTCACTTATTTTGTCATGATGAGACCCATTTTTGCACCATGATCACCACCAAAATACAAAATTTATCCTGACGCTCTGCCAGGGGCTCCGTCCCTTGGAATCCCGGATCGCGTCTGTGGTGGTTTTTCCCCGCTCAGCATAACTTCTTTTGTTGGCCGTCCCCTCCTGAACAAAAATTCCGGTTACGCCACTGCTCGTCGTTCAGGCCCGTCTGGTCAACTCTTCACGGACGGCGATTTGCGACAACAAATTTGTCATCAATCGCTTGCCGGCAAACTAGAATTCCACATCATTGACCATGTTGACGTTGGAATAGTGCATTGAGCTTGTTTCTATCTACGGAGGCTTCAACAACAGTCTGCGGACGACTTGCCGAACAATTTTGCAAAAAACGGGACACCCTGTTCATCGCAATTTTAGGCAAAGTGGACAGTTGAACTGAATGCTATAGCGCGTTGGCATATTACCGGCAGCAGCATACCTGTTTCTGTTATTCGTGAGAACATGCTTTATCTAACGACTCTGGCAATATGTCCAATCAATTTACCTGCCACGTTGCACCCCAAAAACATGTGCCATGTGCTGATATCCGGCGAAACGTATAATACGTGGGTTTTATACGTACGTATTATACCACGTATAATACCGTAAATTTTACCGTATAATACGTGACGTATTATACCTACCCATCCCTGACCGGAAGTGCACTACAATGAGGGAAAGGTTCAGGGATGGGCAAGGTAGGGTACCTTAGAGGGGGGTAAAGAGGTCTACGTCGGAGGGGAGGGGTAGGGCACCGAAAGTGCAGGGGGTCTGGGGGGCTGTGCCCCCAGCGGGGGTCCAGGGGGCAGCGCCCCCGGCAGGGGGTTTGGGGGACAGCGTCCCCCAAAAGCTGCAGCTTTTTTGAAAAATTAGGGGTCCTCAGATGCCATTTTACGACATTTCAGGTCCTTTTTTTCTTATCCTGGATGGTTTGCAGTCGCAATAGATGGAGCAAGGAAATAACTGTCAGACACGACTTTCTGGATGAGTTTTTTTTCATTTTACCATTTTCTGTAAATCAAAACAGAAAGTACAAAAGAAACAGAATGTAGCTATTGAAGTCCTGGGGTGTGCAGGGCACACACCAGCACTTCGGCCAAGGGTCCCCTCGGAATAAGGCTAGGGGGTAACATCGGCCGAAGGTCGAGGTTACCCCCCCCCTCCCTAGCCTTTTTCCGGCAGGAGAATCAAAACAGAAAGTACAAAGAAACAATGTTGCTCCTATTGAAGTCCTGGTGTGTGCCCTGCACACACACCAGGACTCTTTCCCCACCTTTTTCCGACGGTACCCTTGGCCTTCGGCCAAGGGTACCATCGGAAAAAGGCTTGGGGGGGTAACCTCGGCCGAAGGCCATGGGGGGGTAACCCCCCTCCTACACCCCCCCCTGTGCCCAACCCTGGAAAGGTTCACCTTGCATCAGTCGCGTGGCGAGAGTGCCGTCCGGCAACGGCCAATTAACAAGCGCAGGTAGTACGAAGCACCAGCGGCGTTCGCCAGCAGTACGCACACTCCCTCTTCCCAGCTGCATAGGTACATGCTCAAAAAAGCAGGAACAGCCGGAAAGAGGGGCGGGTGTGGGAGGCAGGCATCCAAGGTAAATAAAGGAGGTATGGCGGTCTCGATTTTCAGCTCGGTTGGATAACGTCACTGTGACTCAAGGCACAAGAATACAACGACAGCGCGCATGCAAAAATAGAAAAAGCCACCCACAAAACGTTAACTCTTTAACATCTCTCATGATGGATTTTGATGAAGCCTTTTGTGCCCCAAATAGGTATAGGTATCAGACGCTGCTTTCAGCAGGTTATTATGCCACAAGGCAATCGTCAATGGAGAACAGCAAGTTCTCACATATGACAGCAAATGTCATCATATACCTGGGAAGGAGAAGGGAGGGAAGGGAAGGACACGCGACCGTCGGCTGCAATATTCGTAAGGATAGGAAAGGGTAAAGGAAGGAGGGGTGAGGAGGGTAGATATAGGAGTGTGGAAAACATATCATCGGAATGTGGACGGGGCCTAGTCATATAGCATTCAATACAGGCACACAACAGTCATACACACGCGACCCAAACAAGACCTCCCCCACCATCAGCATCAAGCATGCAGCATGAACTAGCACACACGCACACCACAACATACCCATTCACAATCTCAAATGAAAATATGCAAAAAAGCGAATAAAAGTGAGACATAGGTAGGTGAAAGAAAAGGAAGAAGGTAGGGAAATGAAGAAATGAAGAAACAAAGCCAACATGAGATAAAAATATAAGAAAAAGAAGTAGAGATAACACAGTTAGACCCACATAGGTTCCTAGGTAGTCTTTCCGGCGCACTACATCGGGGGAATGGGTTCGCCTTGCGTCAGTCGCGCGGCAATAGCGCTGTCCGACAACTGCCGGTTAACTAGCGCAGGGAGTCACGGAAGCACAAGCGGCGTTCGCCAGCAGTACCTACGCACACTCCCTCTTCCCAGCTGCGTGAAAAAGGTTTGCACTGACCACGCAGAGGGGGGCCACCAACATGGGCCGCCGACTCCGGGCAGGTTCCCGGCTTAGGTCTGGGCATGAGTCACTGACCCGTTCCCTGACCTCATCTTTATCAACCCCTCGTAATGCACCGGATCGAATCTAATCCCAGGTCTTATTTGGGCCCCTTGGAGAGAAGAGTAGTTTTCACTACGAATGCCAGAGAAAATAACAAATGCCAAAGCTGATGAAGAAGCGATTTCAAATATGTGCAATGATCCCAAAACGTTCCACGGGAAAAAATCCAGAAATTGCATGTTTTGTGGAAGTGCCAGCAAAAATATCGATATGACAAAGTTTGGTCAAAAAGAAATTGTCCTTGGAATAATTTCAAGTAAAAACAAGAAGAAAAAGGGGGGAAGCAAATTAGAATTATGCCATGTCCAATCTAATTTTTTTTTAACATCAATTCTCCTTTTCTGATACCCACCCACCCCAATTTGGAAGGTACCTGCCTATCCATTAAAAATATTCGACCTAGCCATTCAAATTGTTCAGTTTGGCGCGAACTGTTGCAATGAAATGCTCCTCAGAAAAATGCAGGATATTTGGGGAAAGACATAGCTGGTTCCGCAAAAAAAGGGTTCGATGGAAGAAACAATTTCTGTCTGTGTTTTTTAATAAAATGGGAGGCACAAAAGATGAATATGTGCCTGCTCTGGTGGAGTGATTATTTGGAGTGAAAACCCAGGGTCCAGCACCCCAACCCCCATGGTTCAGAACAAAATGCCTAAAAACTGAAATGTCATGTAAAGTCCTCCGCAGCTCAAGCGAGTCCCAGCCAAGCTCATTTATGAGAGATGTGACACTAGCATCAAAACGAAAATTGCCAGAGACAAATCTCGCTGCTCTCCTCTGCACAGTCTCAATTGCATTGATGTAGCATCTTTGGTAAGGTGCCCAAGAAGTGGTGGAGTACTCCAACAAAGACCGAACTGTTGAAAAGTATAAGATAGACTTTACTCGCCTGGAAGCATAATGATAGTTCCTGATGAGGAACTTCAATTGATTAGAAGCATTTTTCACAATGTTTTGAATGTGAGGCACCCAACTTAATTCAGAATTGAAAGTCAACCCCAAGTATTTTACAGTTTCGGGCCTAACCAAGACAGTTGTCCCCACTCTGTAATCATGCAGAGCAGGTGAACGGGATGATGAAAAGGACATAACAGATGTTTTTGAGGCGTTTATTTATACCCATGGAGTTTGTATCACACCAGTTTGCAACAGAATCAAGATCTAGCTGCAAAGCTGCTGCCTCATCTATGGAAGACACTGGTCTGTAAACAACGATGTCATCCGCAAAGAGTCTGATACCAGACGATATTGCAGATGTCATGTCGTTAATGTAAATTAAGAAGAGCAAGGGGCCACACACTGACCCCTGTGGGATACCACTTGTAACGGGGAAAACATCGGATGTTCTCCCGTTTACAAGAAGTTGAAAATGCCTATCGGTAATGAAGTTAGAGAGCCACAAGAACAAATTTTCAGGGATATTAAGACCAGCCAGTTTATTTCGTAGGATGGGGATACTGACCCTGTCAAAAGTCTTAACGAGGTCGATAAACACAGCGTCAATTTGGACAGAGGTTCCAATGACAACAGAGAGTTCATGAACAAAACCAGTAAGTTGGGTTTCGCAGGAAAATTTTGATCTAAAGCCATGCTGGCCAAGGAAAAAGAACTTCTGTCTCTCAAGAAGGCGATACAGATAGCCCGCAACAACTTTCTCCATCAACTTGGCAGAGGAGCTAATCAAACTACCTAATTGGTCGAAAACTGTGAACGTACAGGGTTGTGCCACCTTTTGGGAGGGGCTTAACAACACTGAGCTTCCAGTCTGGGGGTATATAATTTAAGGCTAATGACAAAGAAAACAAGACCAGCAAAAATTTTGATAAGACATCACTATGGTTCTTCAACAGCACCATAGGGATGCCATCAATGAGATCAAATGAAGAACTTTTGCAGGATTTAATGGCAGAAAGCATATGTCCAGGTGTTAGCACATCAGCATCCCGCAAGAAGTTGTTGGAAGATTCATTGCAATCGAAACTCGTGAGAACAAGAGCAGTAGGCCTACTCATGTGCTCCCGGACCTTCAATGCAAAGGACAGAGGAACATCCTCCCCATCTCTCTCAACGGGGACCACAGGCACTGTTGAAGTTTTGCTGTGATGGAATCGCCAGAATTGTTTTGTGAAGATTACATCATTTATGGCCAGTCCACGGACAAATTTATGCTCGAGAGCGTAAAGCTCCCGCTGATAGTCCCTTAGGGCAAGTGAGTATCGTGGGAGAAGACTTGAATCAGTGAAACAATTTCTGAATAATTTCTGCAGATGCAGATACCGTGAGCGGAGACCAGCAGTGAACCACACCGGGAAGGAAAAGCCACCACATCTAATGGCCTGTTTTTTGGAATGAATTTTTCAGTCACAAAACTGCATAATGATTTAAATTCAGCCCAGAGCTCATCCAGGCTGAGAGCAGAAACTCCGAAATCCAACAAAGCGAAACTTAGATATCTATCCAGGGAAATCTTGTCATAAACTTTAAAATTGAGGCCCACCCTGTCCACCTCTGGAACAGGCAGTGAAGGTGGAGATGCACAATCTACCAAAAATTCTGCAAAGATAATATAATGATCACTAAGACCTACCAATGGGTGTATTACCTGAAGCTCTGATTTTGGGCAATGAAATATGAGATCAATAGTGGACCCTACTGAATAAGGGAGAGGAAAACCTCTTGGCCGTGTGATGAAATTAACTACCTAATGAAGGGATAAGCTATCCACTAATCTCTGCAATCCATCAGGAAATATCTCAGACTCAGACTCTTGGGCTGGTGCATGAATAATGAAGTCACCAAGTAAAAATGAGGGGGGTTTGGAACCAGGCTGGATCTGCATTAAAGGGGATACAGCATTCAGAACCTCGGTGCAAATCCCAGTAAAACAGTCCAAAGCTAAGCTAGGCGGCCTATATAGCAATATCAGAAAAAGTTTCGGGACCCTCACGCAGATTTTCAATGATTGTGGGATTTTTCCGTTGTTGTAACATGGTTTCGATCTGTGGAAGTTTTTTTTTTGCCCCCCCCCCCCCCAGTTCGTACTCACAAAACGCCAAATCCATGGCAGTGAAGGTGAAAAGGCAAAGCGCAAGTCGAATGTTTGGCCAGCAAAACGACCCCGTCCCAGGAAAACCAAAAACGTTTGGACAACAAAATGACCTCGTCGCAGACAAAACAACAATGGGGAATGAGAATAAAAGAATAGGTAGCCACCAAACCAAGCAATAATTGATGAAAACGAACCCGAATGGAGTAGTTGAGCAGCAGGAAATTCAGTCTCAAAATTGACCACAGATGACGGCAACAGCCAGTAGGCAATCTAATTCCTATTCTAATTTATTTATTTCAAATCAAGTGGCACAATAACATAGCAATTACAATGGAATACCGTAATTATTTAATAATGAAAAAAGGTACCACCTAACCAACCTTGCAACAACCCAGTGATCATTGGTCCATCCCGGTGTCATCACACATCACATCCATTTCATAGACCAGGATGAGCAGGTAGGTAGGTAGACAGATTGATGAAAAGTCACAAAATTGATGTTCACAGCGATCAAAATAAAAACACAGCACCAAAAATTTGATCCAATCGATGAGATGTAATTGGAAATTGTAATTGGAACCAATTTTGGAACCAAAATTGTAATTGGAAATTGTAATTGGAACCAATCGATGAGATGTAATTGGAAATGAAGTTGGAGTATGTATGGTTCATTTTCCCTGGGCAAAATTCACATACCATGAACATTGGAAAAGGAAAGAAAAGAATACAATTCATAAGGCAGGCTGCGAAAAATCATGAACCAACGTACACATATACACAATGGGGTGGAAGAAAACACACCTGCCTAACCCTATGATAGCTACCTTGGGGAAAATGGAGATTTCACAGTACAGATCAAAAGTTGTACAGTACAGTTGTAGAGGAAGCTTTCAGCTTTCCAAAAACACCAAAATTAGGTATCACATTTGACCATCATTTGACTATTTTATCGACTGAGAACGCGATTTTGTCATTGAAAATATGCGTGAGGGTTCCGAAATTTTGCACCTGATGAAATTTTGGAGGCACTCAATATCTTTATTTCTGTAGTTCAACAAAACACACCATTTCTGTATTTTACCCGCGGAAAGTTTCGGAATCATTGCACATGTTTGAAATCGCTTGTTCTTCAGCTTTGCAGCACAAAAGGTTTCATCAAAATCCGTCATGTGGTTCAAGTTGACATTTTGTGGATGGCCTTTTCTGTTTTTGCATGCGCGCTGTCGCTCTGTTCTTGTGTCTCGTGTCACAGTGACGTCATCCGACCGAGCTGAAAATCGCGACCGCCATTTTTCATTTTTTTTTAAGTATTTTCGGCGAAGACTGGCGTTAAACCAAGGTGGGAAGGCCGAAGGACAGATTTCTCATTTTTACTGGTTCCCTCTTTGGGATAAAGTGTTCAATGGTGAAAGTGCAAATTGTCTTGAACTCAGTCCAGAGCTGGTCAACAACAGGATCAAGATTGCAGAAGTCAAGGATAGCAAAGTCAAGTAACCTATCCACTGCATCTCTGTCATATTTGTCAAACTGGTATGTGTGGCCAAGGTCACTTTGGAATGAAGGGAGGGGGGGCGGTGCACAACAATCAACCTGGAAGCAGGCATTATCATAAGATGGTCGCTCATGCCTGCGAAGGCTTTTATTGACACAACTGTCGATTGGGAACAATGGAAAATAAGACCAACAGCTGTGCCAATTGTGGGAAAAAGCATGTCAGTGGGACTTGTGACAATATTCACAACTTGGTCCGGAGAAAATCTGTCACACAGGCGCTGCAATCCCTCAGGATATACACAGTCTGATGGGCAAGGAAGGACATTGAGATTGAAGTCACCCATGACAAAAATCGGCGAACTGCTGCCTAGTGCATATCAACCTGGAAGCAGGCATTTATCATAAGATGGTCGCTCATACCTGCGAAAGCTTTAATTGATACAACTGTCGATTGGGGACAATGAAAAATGAGATCAATAGCTGTGCCAATGGTCGGCAAAAGCATGTCTGTGGGACGAGTAACAATATTCACAACTTGGTCCAGAGAAAATCTGTCACACAGGCGCTGCAATCCCTCAGGATATACACAGTCTGATGGGCAAGGAAGGACATTGAGATTGAAGTCACCCATGACAAAAATCGGCGAACTGCTGCCTAGTGCATGTGATTGCAAACGCGGAGTGATTGCTGCCAGGAACTCCAAGTAAATTGCTGTAAAGCAGTGAACAGACTCACTGGGTGGCCTATATAGTAGTAACAGATAAGCAGGGGGGAAAGAAAAACCAGAGAGATTACAATAAATTCGAGTGTTTCACTACTGTGGACAAGCTTGGGCTGCAGGGAATGTTTTACTCCAATGAGCACACCCCACCTGTTCTAGAACGGTCCCTACGAAAGACTGTATAACTTTTGGGAAGGATGTCATTTTCCACGCAGGAACCATCGAGCCAAGTCTCTGTAACAGCCACACAATCAGCATCAATCGAATCAAGAATGGGCTGTAATGCATAGCGCTTAGGAAGGATGCTGCGAGAATTAAAAAGCAAAAATGAAAGGTTGAACTTGATACTCTTTTTGTTAGTAGGGAATATTTTGTTGTGACAAAGATCCAATGGGTGAAGAAGAGGCTCATCAACAGGTGGTGCATCAGGAAATGGGCCAGAAGTTCTCGCGCCGAAGCGGTAAGTAGATCCTTCCAGCCCATTTCCATCAGCCCCACTGCTGAATACGGTTGTGTCAATGTCAACAACGGGATGCATCAATGGCCTAAAAAAGAATTGATGGAGCGAGTAAGCTGGCCAATTTGCCTTGGAAGGCAAGGCACCTGTCAGTGAGCACCCGGCAACTTTGTTTTGTGCAATCATCGCAGTTTTTTTTTTTACAAATTGCAAGTGCAAAAACTCACC
The DNA here is from genome assembly GCA_030068105.1 of Sinentomon sp. SZTP_YWyxl. Classification (NCBI taxonomy): domain Eukaryota; kingdom Metazoa; phylum Arthropoda; class Protura; order Sinentomata; family Sinentomidae; genus Sinentomon; species Sinentomon sp. SZTP_YWyxl. The sequence continues at coordinate 713 of JASGXE010014224.1, read as the reverse complement.
TGAATTTTGAAACCGCCAGAAATCTAAACTTTTTGCCTGTGAAGATGAAGAACACCACGCCACGCGACAGCCGACAACCTGCGCAGACACAACAAAAACGGAACCGCGCACACGGCACAACCCTGCCCCCGAAAGCCAAAACGAGACAACGCATCCGGTTCGGTTCAGCCGAATGCATATTTTTTTCCCAATCCACTTCCGCATGCGCGTCTCTATAGGTATAGGTATCAGACGCTGCTTTCAGCAGGTTATTATGCCACGAGGCAATCGTCAATGGAGAACATCAAGTTCTCACATATGACAGCAAATGTCATCATAACCTGGGAAGGGGAAGGGAGGGAAGGGAAGGACACGCGACCGTCGGCTGCAATATTCGCAAGGACAGCCGACAGGAAAGGGTCAAGGAAGGAGGGGTGAGGAGGGTAGGTATAGGAGTGTGGAAAACATATCATCGGAATGTGGACGGGGCCTAGTCATATAGCATTTAATACAGGCACACAACAGTCATATACACGCGACCCAAACAAGACCTCCCCACCATCAGCATCAAGCATGCAGCATGAACCAGCCCAGCACACACGCACACCACAACATACCCATTCGCAATCTCAAATGAAAATATGCAAAAAAGAGAATAAAAGTGAGACATAGGCAGGTGAAAGAAAAGGAAGAAGGTAGGGAATTGGCTGTTGGGCTCTGATTGGCTGTTGGGG